>CM053785.1:531685618-531953118 GCA_028749045.1 Cupressus sempervirens
CAATTGAACAATTGTATCCAACAAATAATTAGATATAGATTTCCAATTCCTAGGATTAATGATTTGATGGATTCTCTAGGAGGAGCATAATATTTTACTAAGATAGAGTTAAATGAGTGGGTATCATCATATTAGAATAAAAGAGGGTGATGAGTGGAAAACTTCCTTCAAGACCATAGAATGATTATATGAATAACTTGCCATGTCATTTGGGCTCACCAATTCCCCTAGCACCTTTAAGAGGTTGATGAATGAAGTTTTGAAGGACTACATAGGCATGTTTGTAGTTTTATATCTTGATGATGTTATCATATTCAATAAGACAAGAGAAGAACACCTTAAGCCTTTGTAGATTGTATTGAAGAAGTTGCATGAGGAGCAGTTGAAAATCAACTTGGAAAAGTGTAAAATTTTCAACCAAGAACTTATCTACCTTGGATTTGTGTTCTCACTAGAAAATTTGAAGATAGATCCTAGAAAAGTTGAAGTCATACTCAAATCACCTACTCTTATAAGAGGGATAGAGGTAAGAAGTTTTTATGGACTTGTACAATTTTATAGAAAGTTCAGTAGAAGTTTTAGTGAAATTTGTACTCCTATATTAGATATAGTCAAGGGTGGTATGAAAACTAAGTTCAAGTGGAAAAAAGATGTTGCTAAGGGGTTTGAAATATTGAGGCAAAGAGTTACCTATCTTGGTATTATCTAGTTTTTAAGTTGTTTACCTTGGAATGTGATGCAAGTAGTGTGGTAGTAAGGGCAGTTTTAAGTCAAGATGAGAGACCAGTGGAATTTTATAATGAAAATTTGAATGATGCCAAGAAGAGATGATATTAATATGATCTAGAAATATATGCATTAGTTTAGGCCCTTAGAAAATGGAGGCATTATCTATTTCCTAGGGAATTTGCAGTATTCAGTAATAACCAAGCATTGAGATTCATACACAAGATAAGCTTAGCTATAGACATATTAAGTGGATGGAATTATTGCAAACACACACCTTTACTATCAAACATAAGAAGGGTCAAAGTAATAGAGTGGCTGATGCATTGAGCAAGAGACTATTCATAGTCCAAGATGTGCAATTATAGAGTATAGGGGTAGAGAGTTTCAAGGATCTTTAATAGAAAGATGAGGATTTTGTTGAAGCCTATAAGGTATGTTGTGAATTAAATAATCACTTTCGTAGTTAATTTATAGATTATACCTTACAAAATGGACTCTTGTTCAAGGGTGCTTAATTATGTGTGCCAAGGGGTCCATGAGAGAAAATCTCATTCAAGAAAAGAAAAATGGAAGCCTTAGTGGACATTTTGGGCTTAGCAAGGCAATAGAATTAGTCTAAATGTTTACTTCTGGCCTAAAATGTAGAAAGATGTTAGAAGGTATGTAGAATTGTGTATTATTTACCAAAATGCTAAAATTACTACCTCAAATGCTGGTCTTTATCAACCATTACCAATTCCCAATAGGTCATGGGAATGCATTAGTATGGATTTTGTAGTTGTTTTGCCAAGGACCAACATTGTTTTGGATAGTGTTTTGTAGCTACTGAAAAGTTCAATAAGATGAGCCAGTTCATTATTTGCAAGACAATACACGATGCCAACTACATTGCTCATTTTTTCTTTAAGGATGTGGTTAGAATGCATGGACTACCTCTCAACATAGTCTCTAATAGAGATGCCAATTTTATGGGCCATTTTTGCAAGATTGTGGAGAAGACTAGGTACAAACCTATCATTTGGAGCATCTTATCATCCATAGATTGATAGCAAAATAGAGGTCATTAATAGAGTTTTGGACAACCTATTAAGGTATTTAACTAAACAGTATTGACAGGTATGAGGACAATTACTACCACAGGCAAAGTTTGCCTATAATGGTATTATGAAAGAAACTACTAGAAAAATTGCTTTTCAAATTGTGTATGGCATCCATCCTAGGTGTGTGTGTGTGTGTGAACTTAAAGTTCTTGGAAACATGAAGGGTAGAAGCGGGCATACTGAGATTTGTGTCCAATCTATGAAGGAGGTACGTGATCAAGTCAAGAAGACTCTAGTAGAAGCTACCCAAAAACTCATGGCCAAGATTGATGAAAGAAAGAGGGAGGTATAGTTTGAATTTGGGGACTTAATCATGGTCCACATCAATAAAGCAAGACTTTAGAAGGGTATACCAAGAAAACTTCAAATGAGAAGGATAGGGCCTTGCAAAATATTGGCCAAATATGGCATGAATGTTTATAAAATAGATCTACCCATACATTTGGCTATACATCCTATTTTTAATGTGGCATATTTTATTATATATAGAGGTCCCATTGTAGAGAAGAGTGGGAAAGTTGACAAAGCTAAAGAATTCACTACCGATGTGCCTTTGCCACCCAAGAGCAAGCCACAAGCTGAGAAGATCCTAGAATCAAGAGTAAAGAAGAAGATTAGGCATGGTTTCTACATGGAAAATCTTATAAAATGGAAAAATATACCAAATCATAGGCTACATAAGTTGAAAATAATGAGCTCAAAAAATTTGGTAGTTGATATTGAACTACTATCACCAAGTGTGACTTACTTCCTTTGTATAGGGAGGGAATGGTGTAGAGCACCTAGGCTTTGGCTTATAAACTTGATCTAATTTTGGCTTGTAATGACCATAACCAGATCATGGGTTCAATAAGGACTCTAGGAGGGTCTAATAGGCATGTTTAGTTAAGTTTTATGGTCAAAAGTGAAATAGTGTGAGTTTGGGCACAAGTTGCTAAGATTGGTCAAAGTCGGGTATAACATGCCAAATGACCCCACAATGGTTGAGAAAGGTAGGAATGAGTGTAGAAATATTTCCAATTGAGTAGTCATTGTGCACCATTTATAATTCCTAGTAGGTGGATTCAACCCAATTTTCTTAGTAGTTGAAAAGTTTTTAATGACAACATTGGAACTTTACAATGTTGTCATGACAATATTTGTGCAAAAATGTGAAAAACACACAAAGTCTTTTATTGGTCAGTTATACCAATTGGAAAATATTTTTTGGAGATATTTAAGAACATACAAGGTATCGTGAAGGGGTTGGTTGAAGTTTTAATAAAATTTCAATAATAAATAGATTGTGTTTCCATACAAAACTTGTCATAGTTTGCTTTGCAATAGGTGCAACTCCCATTTCATGGAATGGAACTTCAAATTTCTTTTTGTAATTAGTAAGAGTGATTTTTTTTGTTTGTCCTTGTTATTTGGTGTGGATTTGTGAATATTTTTGGTGGTCTAGAATTAAATCTTTTATTTCCAGCCAATTCAATGGCTTGTACATAATATCATGTACATATTTGAGTCTAATTGGATTCCTTGCTATGGGAATTTCATGACCTTTTGAGGATAGTTAATGGAATATATAATATTTATAATTCCTTTTTTTGGAGGTGAAAAAATGATGTTTTTTATTTTTACAAGCTTTCCCCAAGTGAGTTTTTACTTACCTAGCTAGGAGAAAGGCTATAACGGTCATTAAGTATATGCAATAACGGATTGGTCTAAATGATCCAATGAGTTAGAGGAGATGTTTGGAGGTCTAAGAATCCTTAGCAAGAGTTTTAAGTGATGATAAATCTATTTGGCCAATATTTTTCTCTAAAATAGTAGAACATGATTAAACCCTTAATAAATAGCTCATTTTGGGAAATGAGGTATACAGATAGTTTGGGAACCCCTAACCCAAGAGATCTTTGAGTTCAACCAAAAGGGTATTAGGATCAATGGTTTGTTCTATGGCTCTTTTGTGGAGTTTTAGAGATATTTTCCAAAAAATAGTTCCAAAGACCTAATTAGGCCTAATAAGGTTACTAGCCCTTAAGTGTATCTTGAAATTGATAGATGAAGTACACCCAAAATGTGCAATTTAATGTCAAGAATGGTTGAAAGAGAAGGTTTGAGAGCCAATCATCCTACCTAGTTTATGACATGACCATGGTGAGAGCTTGAATGAAATTAATTTGTGATTTCAAAAGGAAGAGTGATTGTTTCAATTGGTAGAGAGATCTTTGTGGGAAGGAAAAGATTTTGTTATTTATCCAAAGGTTAGGGGTTGAGAAGATAGAACCCTAGAAGGTGTAGGAAGTGACCTAGGAAAGAGTAAAATTTGGCTCAAGGTGAAGGATGTCCCTATCACAAAGAGTAGCCACACCCCCTAACACCCCATCATCTTTACTATAAACAAACTAATCCCCTAAATAAATCTTCTTTGCCATCATGGAAAAGGAAAATGAAGACATTTTAACTTGCTAGATTAACAACACATAAACCTTCATGGTAAGGATAACCTGCTTAAGAGCATACTATTTTTTAGGGTTGTTTAAATCCATAATGTTGCATGATAAGAACTTAAATATTTCCTCTATATTAGAATTGTCCAAGGCCAATTGAATCCCACTAGCAATTTCATTTTCCATCTACTTTGTCCTTGTACTCCTACTTGAGGGTTTGCCTTGTTTTACTTCATTACCAACATCAACTTTTTTATTGCCTCTCGATCTCTTCTTTGGGAGGTGTCATTCCTTTGTATCACTACATAAAGGGGAGAAAGGGGCCAAAAGACACTTCATTGAGCAAATTACACTACATTTACCACCCCTAAAAATTATTTATTGAGGAACCGACATACACCACTCTAATATTAGGTGTAGAAGGACAAGAGCCATCCCCCTAAAAAAACTTCTTCAGCTCAAGCATATCACCCTCCAAAATTACACTATTTCTAATAGGCTCTATACACTACTCGTCAATAAGTGTAACACCCACAACACTAGGAATCTCACCCTCCTAAAATACAAAGCCTACCTCCATCAATATAGGCTACATGGAGTTTTTTAGGGAGATCAGTAAATCATTCAATCCCTGTAAGAAAGGGTAATCTCCTATTATATTATCACTTTTATTAGGATATTTAGTCATCTTAGGGATATCCACCCTATTTTCTTTATTTTTTGCAATATTGATATCCTTCACCACTTAGGCCAAAGACTTGGGAGGAGGTGTGGAGGAGGACCCACCCTTCAAGACACTCTCCTTGAAAATCCTTGGGGACCCCACTTTTTCCTTATCTTTTGGCTGAGGGAGTTTACAATCTAAAACCACATGTTCAAACTTGGAACATCTCTAGCAGTATAGACCAACATTCTCATACACAATGGCTTGAAATTTTTTATCCCATTTAGTCCTAAGAGTGACAAAGTCATAAAGGAATTTTCTCACAACAATATTAACACAAAATCTAGAAAAAAGAAAATCCTAGATTTTTGAAAAATAACAATATTTGCACATACATAGTGGGCAAAAGAGATTTTAATCCACCTAAACACTTTTTTCATCCCAAAATTCAAGAGGGAAACTAGGTAATCTTACCCAAACCAATGCTAAAGTATAGAGTTTTCATAGAAGGATAAAAACCAGGTGACACTTAAACAAACCTAAACTATGTTTCCCATAAGACTAGGATCTAGGGAGGACCAATGCCAAATCTTCAGCAATAGTGAATTTGAACAAAAAGAGTCCACCCAATTTAGCCAAAGCACTAAACTTGCCTTTTAATTTCCATCTTTGGACACACCACTTCTAAAGTATGTTAATTAATATTCTAAATGCAATAAAGTATTGGCATTAGTGTCTTAAAGATAGACTGGTAGATAGACTGATAGATTATGTTATCAAAGGTGTTGTCATTTATGTCAAGGGAGATGAAGAAACTAAGACTGGTAGAAAGCATAAAATGACAAAGCACATTGATGTACAATTTTAGTTCACAAGGGTGATCAGAGAAGAGAAGAAGTGTGAGCTTAATAGAGGTGATACACTTAGATGAAGTATGCTAAGTGAAGTTTGTGTGAGCAGAAGGATGCCAAGCAGAAGGGAAAGTAGGTAGAGTAGTGGCCACATAAGATGGATTTTTCAATTCAACAAGGTGAGCATGGAACAAGATATGTGTGACTTCCTAGTCATGTAGAGAGTAATAGTGCACTCATTGTAGCATTTAATGGTAATGGATGTATACATTTAGGAACATTGGAAAGAATACAAATTTGAATTCTCTCTAATCAAAAATAATAATCAAGGACACATGACAATCATGACTCCTATACAAACACACTACATGTTATAAGAGCATCATAAAACTACAATAGGAAGCCGAGCTAGTAGTAAGGGTGACAATCCAAATTTTGAATTCACAGGTTAGGGCTTCCAAGCAAAGCTAGAAGGTGTAAAAGGAGACAAAATTAAAAGAGAAAAGGTTAGATTTCCTAGTGATTAGCCAAAGAGCTGGAAGAGATGAGCTAAGTAGAATCTTAAGGTGTGAATGAGTGACAAGAGAGAAGTCACCTTTGATGTGTTGTCATCTTGAGGAGAAGTGAGTAGGCCCAAAAAACACAAGGTTATTATGTGCAAGAGATGGGAGAACCGAGTACATAAGTGATCGAGGTCTAAAGTTGTAGAGCCAAGAGAAGGAAGATCATAATTCTAGACTTATCAAGAGAACTAAATAAGAATCTATTCTAAAGATAAGTTTAGTATATACTTTTTAGATCATTTCCTATTATTTACTAAGATATTTTCAATAGTAAATCTCATTGAGGGTGGACCCTCATAGGTTATCTATACAAATCCCATAAAAAGATGACACATTCACTTGTGTTCTAAAGTCCTTTAACTAGGATGCTCCTGATAGGGATAGACTTTAATAGGTTTGATAAAAACCCCTTAAACAAGTAGAACCTAACAATGTCTTTGTAATCTTCTAACAAAGATAAGCTCATGACTTTGGCACACCTTAGGAGAGTGCAAACTTTGTAAGGATTGACTCACACACTGTGGTTTTCACCCTAGCTAGGTCTCTACTAGATAAATACAATGTTATGTGTTTCTATTTTAACATTCTTTATTTTTTCTTAATCCTAACCAATTAAGTTATAGACAACATAGACCCATAGATAAGTGTGAAGTGTGATTGAGAGTAAAAAGTTGAAACTAGTGAGTGTATTGATTCACCCCCCTCTCATTATGCTAGCCTATGGTAGGACAAATAATTGGTATTGGAGCCTAGATCCTTAGGTGACAAGAGTTTAATAACTTAAGGAAAAGATCAAGATTTTAAAAAGAGATGCACCGATTTTTTTCTAGGCAAAACTACAACTCATGGTGTAGGAAGATGCATTTGAATTTGAAAACTCTTGGAGATGCTTACTAGACCCATGTAGAGGTCAAATATGTTGAACCAATTGATCAAGTCATTCTAGACTAATTAAAAGATAAGGATATAGAGACAACTAGAATGGATGCTCTAGTGAGCACTCTGTCCTACTCTAAGTACAAAGATGCAGAGGAACTAGAGAAAATATTTTAAATGTGGGAGAAACTAAAATTCATCTATGGAGGTGACAAACATGTCATGAGGTCTAAAGCTGAGAGACTATGAGGAAAATTTGACAACATGGAGATACAAGAAGGCGAAGAAATTAAAGCTTATGGAAAGAAGATGAAGGATGTCATGCTAGCCATCAAACCATGTCAAGGAGTAATATAAGAATAAGAATACATGAGCAAGGTGTTGAGAAACTTGCAACACCAATATTCCATAATGGTGTCAACCATAAAAGAGCTGAGAACAATAGACAAGGTGAAGGTATCACTTGACACCTTGATAAGAAAGCTCATTGTATTTGAGCTTAATAACTTTGACAAAAGTCAACCACCTAAGGTTGAAAATGTGTTTAAAGCCTTTCTTGCACTAGTTGTAAAAATTAGAGAAAGAGGAGAGGCAAGCACATTTAGATACAAGAGAGAACTTGAGAGCCTATATGTTGAATAAGTTGAACAAGAGGATCTGGAGGATCTTTTCATAAAAAGAATGGTCAGAGGCAAAGGGAAATAAAAAGGTAAGCTTCCTTTCAAAAAATTTAACTACAAAAAGGTAGGACATTATGCTGCCAGATGTCTAGAACTTGTGAGGAAAGATAATGACAACCGAAAAGGAAGCAACAAGAGGTGATCAAACTCCAAAGTGAAATAGAAGAAATGATGCTACATCATTGAAGAAGGTGTGACTAATGAAGAGTCTACTAGTGATGATGAAAAGGATGAGGATGAAGTATCCTTTGTTGCTATCACATAAGATAGGATAGAGAGAGTCCTAATAAATAATACCAATATCCACAAGAACTAGATAATAGATAGTGGTTGCTCACATCACATGTATGATGACAAGGGAAAGTTCCATGAGGTACAAGACTATGATGAAGGGATGGTGAAGTTAGACAATAACTTACCATGCATAGTGATAGGTAAGGGTATTGTAGCCCTAAATAAATCCACTACTTGTGAAGATGTGTATCTAGTAGAAGGATCAAAATATAACTTGTTGAGCATGGCCCAACTAATGGATAGGGTCTTACAGAATATTTGACAAGACATGTACACTCTTATCTACAGGAGAACAAAGGAGATGTAATCTTTTCTACCTCAATATTTATGATAGCTAAAAATGATAATAGTTGGTTGTGGAATAGAAGGTCTTTTCATGTGGATTTTGAAAGCATTGTCAAATTAAGAAGGAAGAACGTATAAGGGGTTTACTCCCTCTACACGATGTTATTTCATATTCATGAGACCTTGGGATAGAGTACAATTAGAATAACAATGAACTAATCTAGACCCAAAAAAACATTGTCAAATAATGACTCTCTGAACACCTCATGTTTCCCTAACTATAAATGCTAAAATTGCTCTCAGACCAACATATTAGTGACAATTCTAGAATGGGAGTACATTATTGAAGCAAATCTATGAATGTCTATATGAGATCTATATGAAAATTCTAAAATAAGTACATGCATGAGACTAAAAAATTTAAGTAATGCTAATAACTAACAAAATGATGCTAGAATGACACTAAAATGACATTAAATGTCTACAACAATTATGCTAAATGGATGATAAAAATGATAGCTCTAATATGTCTATAGTATAGATGCATAAAACTTGGGTCCCTTTGCTCTTGATTTTCTCTTCTATTTATAGGAATTTTAGAAGGGGGTTGGGGTAAATATATGTGGTTTACCTTTTATTGGGGGTAATGGTGAAACTAAAAATATCTCATAAGATCCCAAGAGGAATAGTCCAACAGACTTGGTTTGTGAGGATAAATGAGGATTTTCAATTGTTTTAAATTCCAAAAAGAGTGGATTTCACTTTTGAAAGGATAAATATTTTTTTGTTGATTTATTAAATGTTGCATTTATTTTCAACTTTTGTCTTTACCTTTTTCCCTTTTTATTTCATTTTGTTTTATGATTTTATGAATTGATTTTCCTTTTTAAAAGTGACTTTGGTCTTTTTGAATTTGATAGGTGAATAATTAATAAACTACTCAAATGATTTGATGTCGAGATTGATTTGAAAGTCTATTATTTTCCTCATTTATCTAATTTTGTCTTAAAATTTTATTGTTTGATCAAAATTCATGTTGTTTTAGGTCTTTTCCAATTTTAGGGTGTCTACAAATGCCCCTCTTTGAGCTAATATACGAAGCACATTAGTTCAAAGAATGTTTCAATTTTCTAATTTTAAGCCAAATTTTAATGATTGAGTATCTGGTCAATGATGTTTTGTTGATTTGAGATTGATACAATGCCTGATTGTGATATTGCACTATTTAAAATCCTTTGTTTATAATACTTTTCTTAAATGTCCCAATTTATTTGATTAATGTTAAAATTTGGCTAGGGTAGATTATTTTTGATGTTAAGAATATTTGATGCCTTGGTTTGATATAGGTTATATTGCCACCATAGAAATTAAATTGGAAAAAATGATTTGTGATATGTGGAGATTCCAATTTTATTTCAAAAGAAAAAGTTGATGACAAAGTTTGATGTTAAAATTGGGTTGTAGGGATGCCATTGAATTGATGCAGTGAAGCCCAGATTAAGAAAAATAGGTCAAAGGAATTAAAATAGGAGGAAAGATCATAAAAGAGGTCATGAAAATGTCCCTAGTGAGGGTTAAATAGGTCAAAAGACCTTTTACCCTTTTCATTGTCACACACCTCTTTCACTCTTCTCCCTTAAAGCTTTGAGTTAGTGAAGATGGCGGTCCCATCGTGAGAGCATAGATTCAAGAGGGGTCATAGATACGAGCGTCCAACCAACTATGGAGCCCTATTAAGTCTTCAAGAACCACCGTGATTTTGAATTTTTGGATTTTTATAGGAATTTATGAATTTTTTGGATGATATGGACTAGTAAATGCATGTGTCAGACGTTGTAGTGCATTTACATTTCTTTAACACATATGAAGCACATAATAATGCATCTGTGTAGTAGATTAGCACTTTAAAATTTGCTCTAGTTTCATAAAATAATGCACATGATAAAATAGTAGCAAATATAAAAAACAAGTATAACACTTATGCTTGTTCTAGCACAATTATAGCACATATAGAGATTAGATTAGCACATTTTATTATTGTGATAAATTGCACATAGTGATGAACAAAGGTTAGAGTACTGTAGCGCATTTGTGATGGTTGCTAGCACATACATATTATGTAGTGTATCATGTGATGTAATATGATGGTTTCCATAGTGTTTTTATGTATGATAGCATATTTTCTTTATGTAATAGCATATATAATTAACTTAGTAGTGCTTGTGCCACTTGTAGCGTATCTGTGTGATGTAATAGCACAGATGATGAATCTTATAGAGATTTTGATTATCATAGAATGTACACCTAGTGTAATAGTGCATGCAATGTATGGAATAACACAAAGTAACCATGTAATGCTTTTGGTATGTTGGACAATACATTTGGCTAATGTAGGGTTTGTACAATAGAATATTGTCCAAATAGGTAGATGTGAATATGTGCCACATTGATCAAAGTGTAAGATAGAATCCTAATATTAAATTGGTGAGTTTGGAGTTGACTTAGAGACTTATTTCCATAATGGATCGAGATAATAGGGCATGTGTGGTCACAAAGTGATAGGTAGGATCAATAAAGTGATTTTAGATAGATAGGAAAAAGTGCCCCCCCCCAAGGATACAAAGTAGGGAAACTAACATGTCCATCTCAAGATATAGAGTAGGACAAATAATAGGTTCATGATAGAACCATTAGCTAGATAGCTTGATGTTGACATAGACTAATGCAGGATGATCACTTGTAATGAAAAACTAATGCCATTGTTCATTTATTCTATGAAATAGGTACATGGGCAGAAACTGATGGTTCTAGGATTATATCCGTGGCCACTAGAGTTTATAGATAGATTATCGACAAGTGAGCATTAGGTTATTGATAGACGTGGGTTCACATATCTTCTTCAGATGTCTTTTTTTTGGGTGAATTGAGGATTATTGATAGTTGTGGTTGAGCGGTGGCACCTAAATCACAACACCTTTCACATGCCCCTAGGGGAGATGATGATTACTCTCGAGGATGTATACAAGATTCTTAGGACCCCTATAGTGGGGGATTTAGTCTATTATGACCAGATAGATGAAAAGAACATCTTTCAATTTTATTTTTTTTGATGATGATATTGGGGATGATAGTGTACCATGGTTCTAGATGTTGCAGTATGATCCTTTGCCTGCTATGTTAGCCAGATTGATAAGAGGGTTTCTTTTTCCAAATAGGTGAGGGCATAGATGTCCAATTGGACAGGGCCACATTCTTTAGGATATGATTGACCGACCATAGATATTTTCATGGGGTAGCTGCATTTTAGCTCACTTGTATCATGATTTGCATTAGGTGGTATATTCAGGGGCGACATCACTTTTAGCGGGTGTGGTATTATTGTAGATATTGACATGGGATGGTGTAGGGGCACCTAGGTAGGCTCATGGAAAGACCTAGGGCTCCTAGGATATTTTGTCTTGTAATGGTGCTAGTCACACCACTATTTCAATAATAGGGCTAGTCTAGTCCTAGGGTGAGGAAGATTGAGGTGAGAAAGTCTCTTAAGGTCTAAGTTGCTCATAGATGCTCAATGAGTTCAATTGAGCATCTTTTTATTTAGTAGGGTAGAGTGGTCACATGAGTGTTTTTAGGACCTTCTTACATGATTTTCATCCATGTGATGCTCTTGGAAAGGTTTGGTAACCTTTGGAGCAAGTTTGAAAGTCAAACACTCAAAAATGCAAAAATTGCTAAAAATTTGTCAATGTTGTCATTGACAACATTGACAACTTTTTGTTGCATTTGAGAAAAATTTTAGTTGGGGCTTGGTAACTATCTGAATTAGTTGGGATCGGTGTGGGGATGTGATTATAAGGTCATCCTTAATCTTTTACCAGGGTTGGAAGGAGAAGATTCTATATATAGGGACTGAACAACAAGTTTATTATCCTAATTTTATGCTTTTGAAGTTTTTGGCACTATAATGGATTAGATTGAGAAGTGTTATTGCTTTAAGTATTAAAAGGGGTTGATGTGAAATTTTTTTTAGTGTTAGTTTGTGTTTTTGTGAAGTTTTAGTTTATTGTATAAATTATTTTGGTTTTTGTGTGCCTATTGTTCTGAATCCATTCTTGGAGCAAGATGGGGTCATAACTCCCTTTGTCACTATAGGATCTGTATAGCCTCATGGGATTTGTGAGATGACTCCTTGTACATAATATATAGATAAGGAGGGCCCTTGGAAAGTAAATCAAGTGATTTTATGGTGATGCCCTAGGCAAGCTAGTGATACATGGCTAGGGATCACAATCTATAATAGAGGTGTTTGGAGTGGTTGAATATTTGAGTTACTTCAACCAAAGCTTAGAAAGTGGTAGGAGGATGTGTAATGAAGACTTGACTTCAATGGGAGGCATTGGTGGAGTTCTATGGAGGGAGAAACATGTTTTCTTTTAGACAACTTGCTACATCCTTAAACCCCTTGGTTTTAGGCCAATTTTTTTATCATACTATACAATCAGGTCGAGGACCCTAGACCACCATAATATTTGAGCTCTCTAAAAAGGGTGTTTGGATCAATGGTTTAGTTGACCTCTTGTTAAGGACTTTTGCAAGATATTTGGAATTTTCTTCATTTGGGGGGCTAATTGTTTGTAGCCCTATTTCAAGCAATTTTATGAAATCTTGCATGATTTTTGGAACTTGATTAGGGTTTCAAGTTTTTTTGTGGTTGTGAACCTTAAAGGGAATCAAAATAATTTCTCAGGTGATCATTCATCCATTTGGGAAGTCATATGAGTATTTGGGGTTGGTTGTGATGTTGGAGAGTTATTGTTCTTACATTGGTTTGCACTAGTTAAAAAGACTAGGACCTCCTTGGTAGGATCCTATGGATAATAGGATAACTATTAACCATATTAGGTTAATAGAAAGCCCTAAGGTGTCCCTAGAAGAAGCTAGGATGGGAGAAAGACTAGTTGTCACACTACAGTGGTATCAAAGCCTAGTTAAAGACTTGGGAACTTGGTGTATGTCTACAAATACTGGAGAATCAGTGGGTGAGTCAAGTACGGTGACTAATGTAGAGCTAGCTAAGGAAGTTAATGAGAAAAAGGATAAGAATAGACTCCTTGAAGTAGCCTTGGAAGAGGTGAAGACAAAGTTGGATGAAGTTGTTGATGTAGCTAAAAAGAAGGAAGAAGAAGATAATGAGAAGGGTAAGGAGATAGTAGAAGATGTTGTCCCTAAGCCATACCCTATATTAAATGAGGAACCTTTATCGAAAGCTATAAAATCCCTAAGTGGAAAAGCTTTGGAAGGTGTGCCACTATTCAGTGGAAAGATAGATATAGATGCAATGATGGATTGGTTGGATGGCATGGAGAACCATTTTGAATGTGAAGGAGCGTTAGAGGCACAAAAGGTTAAAGTGGCTAAGTTAAGACTTAGAGACTCAACCTTAACTTGGTGGAAATATGTCCAAGATGAGAGGATCAACATAGGCAAGAAGCCTATATCCAATTGGAATGCCATCGTAACCAAACTAAGGGAGAATTTCTCGCCAGAGGACTATGAGATTCAACTCCACAAGAGAAGAAAAGGAATGAAATAAAAAGACTTGGATGTGGCCTATTATATAGAGGAATTTTAGAGGTTATGCCTCAGATCCAAGAAGCAAGAGGAAAAGCCAGTAAAGGTGGCTAGGTACTTGGGTGGTTTGAAGTGGAATATCCAAGAGGATCTTAGTTTGCGGACACCTACTATAGTTAAAAGGTGCCATCAACTAGCCCTAAAGGTGGAGGAAAAGAATAAGAAGAGAGGAGATGCCAACTTCAAAGATAGAGGCAAGGGTAGAAATTAGAGAGGACAAAGAGGAGGTTATCAAGGCAGGGGTAATGAGTAGAGAAACCAAGGAGAAAACAAGTTGATAGAGCAAACCACTAAAAGCACTTCTAGAGGAGACTACAATAGAGGAAGAAGTAACCAAGGAGGCCCTAATAGAGGTAGAGGATAAAGAAAAAGCAAGTCCTACTTTGCTAGCATGAAGTGCTACAATTGTGGTCAATTAGGTCATCTAGCATATGGATGCCTTGAAAAGCCCTCTTCCTCAAATCATGAAGTGGCATATGCACAAGAGGATAACTCTAATTGCAAGGATAATGAATTGGATCACATAGAATTTGAAAAAGGTGAGCATTTTATGTTTAGGAGGATACTGATCAAACAACCTGCTCCTGATGAACCTAAGCATCAAAGGGCTTTGTTTAGGATCAAATGCAAGATTCTTAGAAAATTTTGCAAGGTTTTGGTGGATTCATGTTCTACTGATAATATAATATCAAAGGAGGAAGTTGAGAAGCTTAAATTAACTAAAATACCACATGTGAATCCACACAAGGTAACTTGGCTCAACAAAGATCAAAGCATACTAGTGAATGAGCAAACTTGGGTTGACTTCTCCATAGAAGGGTAGATGGATAGGCTATTGTGTGACATATTTCCTATGGATTATTTCCATTTTCTATTAGGTAGACCATGGTTGTATGATAGAGAGGCAATGCATGATGGGAAGATAAAATCCATATCATTCAAAAAAGGGGGTAGAACTTTTAAAATCCAAACTTTGTTGGAGGGAAAAGAGCCACAGTCTAAGGTACCTAGTGTGTTGTTATGTAGGGGGAAGGAATTTGTTAAGGAACTTACAGATGAAGAGAACCAAGGCTATGTAGTAGTGCTGAAGTCCAAGGGAGAAGACAAGATAGTTAAGGATCCTTTACTTGCAAAAGTTCAAGCATTGCTTGAAAAGTACAGAGGCATTATGAGTGATGGCACTCTTGCTACCCTACCTCCTAAAAGAGTCATAAGCCATCAAATAGAATTTATTCATAGTGCATCCTTACCAAACAAAGAAGCATACAAGCTCACTCCAGACCAAGATTTGGAAGTGGCAAGACAAGTACAAGAATTATTGGACCAAGGATTAATCAAGAAGAACATAAGCCCATGTATAGTCCCTATTGTACTAGCATCTAATAAGTGAGGAAAATGGATGTTATGTATAGACTTAAGGGCCATAAATAGGATCAAAATTAGGTCTCGGTTCCCCATACCTAGGATTGAGGATCTCATGGATTTCCTTGGAGGAGCTATGTACTTCACCAAATTGGATTTGAAGAGTTGATACCACCAAATCAAGATTAAAGAGGGAGATGAATAGAAAACAACATTTAATACAAAATATGGGCTCTATGAATGGCTTGAGATGCCATTTTGTCTCTCTAATGCTCCTAGCACATTCATGAGGTTCATGAATGAAGTGTTGAAATACTTCACTGGAAGGTTTGTGGTGGTATATCTAGATGATATATTGATCTTTAGCAAGACAAGGGAGGAACATATCAAGCATGTGGAAGTAGTATTGCAAAGACTTCATGAGGATAACCTTTCTATAAATCTTGAGAAGTGTGACTTCTTCAGCAAGAGTTTGTGTACTTGGGCTTTATGGTGTCTAAGGGATCCTTGAAGATAGATCAAGAGAAAGTTGTTGCTACCCTCAAATGGCCACCACCTACTACATCTATTGAGGTAAGAAGTTTTCATGGCCTAGCTCAATTCTATAGGAAATTCATTAGGAGCTTTAGTGATATATGTGCACCTTTGCTAGATACTATAAAGGGTGGGGTGAAGTCTAAGTTTAAATGGACCTTAGAAGCTGAAAAATCATTTAAGATGCTAAAGAAACAAGTAAATACCCAACTTGGTTTGTAATTTCCTAGCTTTGAGAAAAATTTCACCATAGATTGTGATGTAAGTAGCCTAGTAGTAGGGGAAGTGTTGAGTAAAGAAGGTAGGCCAATAGCCTTCTTTAGTGAAAAACTTAATGAGGCCAAAAAGAGGTATTCATCTTATGACCTAGAATTCTATTTCCTAGTTCATTCTCTAAGGAAGTGGAGGCACTACCTACTACCCAAGGAATTTTTTATATTTATAGATAATTAAACTCTTAGCTATATTAATACCCAAGAAAAGTTGAGTAATAGGCATTTGAAGTGGATGGAGTACCTGCAAGCTTTCACCTTCACAATCAAGCATAAGAAACAGTAGATGAACAAGGTGGAAGATGCATTGAGAAGGAGGTTGTTAATAGTTCAAGAGGTTCAGTTGCATAGCATTGGAATATA
This sequence comes from Cupressus sempervirens, assembly GCA_028749045.1. Classification (NCBI taxonomy): domain Eukaryota; kingdom Viridiplantae; phylum Streptophyta; class Pinopsida; order Cupressales; family Cupressaceae; genus Cupressus; species Cupressus sempervirens. Next base: position 531,702,258 of record CM053785.1, read on the forward strand.
GAGCTTCAAGAGTCTCTATAAGGAGAATGAAGACTTTACACATGCATTTAAGGTATGTTCTGGTTTTGAGAACCATTTCCATAGTAAGTTCTTTGAATTTACCTTGAAAAATGGATTACTATTTAAGGGTAATCAATTATGTGTACCAAGGGGACCAATAAGGGAGAACCTAATATAGTAAAAACACAATGGGAGCCTAAGTGGACACTTTGGTGTGAGAAATACCTTGGAATTAGGCCAAAGGTTATATTATTGGCCAAAAATAGTTAGGGATGTGACTAAGTATGTGGAGCAATGCATAGTGCGTATGAAAGCTAAGGGTGGAATGAGTAATGCGGGTCTTTATTAGCCCCTACCAGTTCCAAATAGGCCATGGGAGTGTGTGAGCATAGGCTTCATATTAGGTCTTCTTAAGAAAAAATAGGGGTATGATAGTATCTATGTAGCTGTTGACAAGTTCAACAAGATAGGGCACTTCATTCTATGCAAGACTAACAATGATGCAAGCCACATTGCACATTTGTTCTTCAAAGAGGTTGTGAGGATTCATGGACTTCCATTAAGCATAGTTTTAGATAGCAATGTAAAATTCATGAGTCACTTTTGGAAGACCTTGTGGAGTAGACTTGATACAAACTTGTCATTTGGTTCAACATACCATCCTCAAATTGATGGCTAGACTGAGGTGGTCAAGAGGTTGCTAGGTAATCTCTTAAGGTGCCTAACTAAGGAGTATGGGTAAATATTAGATGTCATTATTACCCAAGTAGAATATACCTATAATGATAGTAGGAATCAAACCACATGCAAAAGTCCCTTTGAAATTGTGTATGTAATGCATCCAAGGAGTGTATGTGAGTTGAGGGATCTTGGAGAGATGGAACATAGGAGTGGACATGCTAAGGATTTTACCCAAACCATGAAAGAAATCCAAGAGCAAGTCAACAAGACTATTTAAGACAATACACATAAATTGAAAGCTAAGGTGGATGAAAGAAGGAAGGACATTTAGTTTGCTATTGGAGATTATGTCATGCTACATCTAAGAAAATCCATGTTGCAAAAAGGTATTCCAACCAAGCTCCAAATGAAAAGAGTGGGACCTTGCAAAATAATAGCCAAATATGGAGCCCATGCCTATAAAATTTATTTTCCATTAGATTTGGGAATCTCTCTCATCTTCAATATGTAGGATTTGGTGAAATTCAAGGGTAAAATACCTCATAGCAGTCATGGGGCCGATACTTATCTAGAACTTGCAGTAGTACCTTCATCAAGAAAATTGGAAGTTGAACAAGTGTTGGATTTAGGGGTAAAGACAGCCACCAAACACTAGGTGTACATGTAACACCTCATCAAGTGGAAGGGCAAGCTTGATTTAGAAGCAACTTGGGTTGTTGAGGTAGATTTAAACAAGATAGGCATCCCCCAAGACCTATTGTCCACAGGAGTGACATAGTTTTCTTTTGTGGGGGATTATGGTGCAAGGGCACCTAGGTAGGCTCATGGAAAGACCTAGGGCTCTTAGGATATTTTGTCTTGTAGTGGTGCTAGCCACACCACTAGTTTAATAATAGGTCTAGTCTAGTCCTAGGGTGAGGTAGATTAAGGTTAGAAAGCCCCTTAAGGTCTAAGTTGCTCATAGTTGCTTAATGAGGTCAAATCGAGCATCTTTTTGTTTAGTAGGGTAGAATGGTCACATGAGTGTTTTTAGGACCTTCTTACATTTTTTTCATCCATGTGATGCTCTTGGAAATTTTTGGTAACCTTTGGAGTAAGTTTGAGGGTCAAACACTCAAAAAATTTAAAAATTGCTAAAAAATTGTTAATGTTGTCATTGACAACATTGACAACTTTTTGTTGCATTCAAAAAAAAATTCAATTGGAGATTGGTAACTATCTGAAGTAGTTGGGATTAGTGTGGGGATGTGTTTATAATTCCATCCTCAACCTTTTGGCAGGGTTGGAATTCAGAGAAGATTTTGTATGTATGAACTAAACAACAAGTTTATTATCACAGTTTTATGCTTTTGAAGTTTTTGGCACTTTAATGGATTAGATTGAGAAGTGTTATTGGTTGAAGTGTTGGAAGATGTTGATGTGAGATTATGTACAATTCTAGTTTGTGTTTTTCTGAAGTTTTAGTTTCTTGTATAAATTATATTGGTTTTTGTGTGCTTGGTGTTCCAAATCCAGTCTTGGAGCAAGATGGGGTCATAACTCCCTCTCCCAGTGTAGGATCTATATGACCTCTTGGGATTTGGGAGATGAAGTATTGTATATACTATATAGAAAAGAAGGGCTCTTTTAAATAAAATTAAATTATTTAATGGTGATGCCCTAGGTGAGCTAATGATGCATGGCTAGGGATCACAATCTATAGTAGAGATGTTTGGAGTGGTTGAATGTTTGAGTTGCTTCTACCAAAGCTTGGAAAGTGTTTAGAGGATGTGTAATGAAGTGTAAACTTTAATGGGATGCATTGGTGGAAGTTATATGGAGGGAAAATAATGTTTTCTTTTAGACAACCTGCTAGACCCTTAAACCCCTTAATTTTAGGCTAAATTTATGGTCATACAATACAAATAGGTTGAGGACCCTAGACCACCAGAATCTCTAAGTACTCTGAAAAGGGTGTCTAGATCAATGGTTTAGTTTACCCCTTGTTAAGGAATTTTGGAAGATATTTTGGATTTTCTTCATTTGGAGGGCTAATTACTTGTAGCCCTATTTCAAGAAATTTTGTGAAATCTTGAATGATTTTTGGAACTCGATTAGGGTTTCAAGTTTTTTGTGGTTATGAACCTTAAAGGGAATCAAAATACTTTCTTAGGTGACCATTCATCCATTTGGGAAGTCATATGAGTATTTGGGGTTGGTTGTGATGTTGGAGAGTTATTGTTCTTATGTTGGTGTTCACTAGTTGAAAAGACTAGGACCTCCTTGGTAGGATCCTAAGGAGAATAGGATAACTAGTAACCTTGTTAGGTCAATAGAAAGATCTAAGGTGTCCCTAAAAGTAGCTAGGGTGGGAGGAAGACTAGTTTTCACCACATGGGAGCATCTTCCCATTATCCAACTGATATGTTTGTGTCAAGGACCACAGGATATGCCATACATATATGTGTATTCAGTTGTGATTATCCAACCCCATATGGGCAAGACAAAGTATTGGTGATGGATGTTGGATGACCTTGATGAAGTCATGTGGAGTCCATACAGGTTTATAGAGCCATGGGATAAGGACAATGATGAGATGGTGTATTTCAATTTTTGTTTGGCTAGATCCCCTTGGTAATTCAGAGATTTTGTTTTAGGAGGGTAGTTAGATAGTTTGGTCATCGATAAGGGATGCCACAAGGATTACCACATTATGCTCATGTCCAAGTGGAGAGACTAGTATGGGGTATGACATTGGAGTATGAAGCATGCTGAGATACTTTTATTCAGATGGTAGGGAATCCATAGAGATGGGCATTGAGGGACAATGATGCAGATGTAGGCATGGAGGGGGACTATGCTTGATGGTTTAAAGAGCATCCCTTTTTAAGATATGCAAATTTGGTGGAGTTGATACCTAGGATAGAGGAGTAGCTGAGTCGAGAGAGGATAGGAATGATGGGGGTGGTTGAGGGAGAGGTGGGGCTAGAGGTTGAGCCAGAGGTAGAGCTAGAGTGTGTGGGAGGTATAGAGGAAGCAGTAGGGTCGTGATGTTGCCAGAATGGAGAGTTGGACCACAATGTCTAGTATAGAGGTAGATGTTGATATATAGGCCAAGAGATATGGGTGGTGGTGGGCCTAGGGAGGTCCATGGGCAAGGTTAGATTGTGATGGGAGGAGGTGTAATCACCTAAAAATGGTCATCTAGACTAGTAGCCCCCTTTTCAACATTTTGGCTAAATTAATTTAATCACTTACCTAAGCCAAATTGCTAATATTCAATTTATTTGATTATAACCTATAGTTTGACTATACTATCCTAAGTTCATTATTTGATTAAAAGAACATGTCCCATTTTAATTAAATAAAAGACTCCATTCTTCTAACCCACTTAAAGTACACACATAAAGTCCTTTTTCTATTTTGCAATTAAAAGAAAAGGCTTTGTGACTTTTGTCTTATATGACAAGTCAACTTATATTCTATTGGTTGACTTGTGTGTGCACATGGATCACTCCTATTTTCAAATTCCACCGTTGATCATCCACCATCTTCATCTTGATCTCTACCGTCCATACATCTTTAAAAGGGAGAGAGCTTTCCCCCTCAAAGGATCCATCTTTTGAACATTGTTATGCTGCAGGTTTTCTAATAGGTTTCTTTGGAGCTTTGTGGAGAACTTCTATTTCTTGTCTACATTCTCTCATCCATGGCATCATGGCATTCTAGCTTAGCTTAGCTTTCATTTTTTACATGTAGCTTAAATCATATAGTCTAATAGTTGGATAGTAACACTCTCATCCATGCTTAGAATAGCTGCATTTTTCATATTCATTCTAGTTTAATCTTTAGTTGCATTGCATTCTTGAGGAACTCCTTGGGACATTTTCATTCTTGCATCTTGTCTTTGGAACCTCCCATTGCATGGTTTACTAGCAAGAAGAGTATTTCTAAGGCTCATCTGAGAGCCTTCTTATTTTTGAAATATACTCTCTTGCACTCCGTGGATAGGGAGCTCTAAGCCGGCATCCAAGCATTCCAAACTCATGGAATCGTTTGGATAGAAGGGTTTAGAGTGGGACACTTTCGAGTGTACATTTTTGGCGCCCACCGTAGGGTCGTGATGTTGCCAGAATGGAGAGTTGGACCACAAGGTCTAGTATAGAGGTAGATGTTGATATATAGGCCAAGAGATATGGGTGGTGGTGGGCCTAGGGAGGTCCATGGGCAAGGTTAGATTGTGATGGGAGGAGGCACATGCATTGGTGTAGGGTCAAGCAAGAGAGTAAATGATTTGGGTTGGGGTAAGGAAGTTCAAACAAGGTGATGTTTAGTTTGTTAGGAGATAGAGGCCTTGGGTTCAAGATCCTACCATAGGGGTACAAAGATCACAATAATAGGTACATCCATAGGTATTTGTATCTCTAGTACCACTATTAGTTAGACCAAGTGGATCATTCGATATGGAGTTTTGTATGAGTGCCATAGAGGCACAAGTCAAATTGATTGGGACATAGATTGGTTAGTTATCAAACACAACGTAGGCATTCATAGCCTTAATGACGCCAAGGCCTCCACCTCCACCACCGCCACTAAAGAAAGATAGGGCAACCACTAATTAGGTGACCTAAACCATTCCTAGGACACATACCTTTAGGTTCCATAGATTAGGCTCCACAAGATGGGATGAGTGCCCCTAGTGATTAGGCACCTCCTAATTAGACATAGGCAGATGATGTAGGTGTTGAAGCATGAGAGTGATCTTGTGTATCATTTTGTATTGCATGTTATTGGCTTATTAGATGTATCATTTTTGATGATGACCTTTTGATATATAATTATTTTGATCAAGATTTTACATTTGTGTTAATGTTGGATCTTTGTGTCTTTGTATCATGGAATTTATATTACTGATGTCATTGGTGGGTTTATGTGATGTGCGTATGTTGTTTTATTTTTATGATAGTTGTAGATGTGGATGTAATATGGATGAATAATGTAGGGAATGAATAATTGCTAAGTGTAGTGAAAAAAACATGTAGATGTGAAATATAGAAATGAAATGATTGAATGTAATGATATGTTAATAAAAATAGGATAATGGAATAGATGGTAATGTAGAGATATAAGATGAGTTAATGTAATGATGAAACGAGAATAAGACAATGAATGCAATGTTATAATATAATGCCATGAGATGGTTATTTAAAAAAATAAAAAAATAAAGAAAATATGAGTGTGATAAGATGAAATGAATTAAGGAAAAGTTGTGATAAAATGATGTGATGAAATGAATATGATGTAAAATGAACAAATGAAGATGATATGATTTAATAAAAAATGATAAAAAATGGAAATGATATGAAAATAAATTGGAAGAAAATGATTAAAGAAATTGGAATGTAATGATATAGGAAAATGAGTGTAATGAGACAAACATACAACTCAAAATTTGAGATTCAAAGGCCACAAAGAAATCTCAAGGCACAAGTGATGAAGTGAACGATAAAGGTGAAGTCGTGAATGAATAGAACATGATTGATGATGGAAGAAAAAAAGAAGGTAATGAGAGGAAATAGTGATTGAAACTTTTGAGATTTTAAGGTCACATAAAGAAAAAGGTGAAATGGATATTATGAGATAATGAGGTGATGAAGTGTGATGAAATAAATTCCACAATACTCGAATGCTGAAAGCTCACTGTGATGGTGATGTTGTTGTTGGTCATTTGCTGCCATGTCTCAGTTTTGTTGCCAATCTATTGGATGATGTTGTATAAGCATTCCTATTGATTCCCTATTTGTGTGCCAACCATATATTTTTAAGGGGCCCTATATGAAGTGCAAGCTACCTAAATGCAATGAACTATCACAATTTGTAAAGAGATGCAAATTAACTATCATCATTGAGCACCTAAATAAAAAGGGATATAGTATAGTCACCACTAGCTCAACTATGGTAATATGAATACTTTATCATGCCGAGAGTTGGTATAGAAAATGAATAATGTAACTAGAATATTTAATAACCATTAAAAACAATCTACCATAGTAAAAGAAAACATGAAGATAAGTTTAGTACACACATAGATAGACACATGTCAAATAAGGAACCTCACCTAAGATGTTATGCAAAACTAGTTGAGGTACACATGGCCTTCCAAGTGAGAGGAGGCACTTATAAGTGGACACCAATAATGCATAAAACCAAAGAATCATAGGAGCAAAATAGTGAAAGCTAAAGTCAAATAAAGAGTCGTGGTTTCATCCTAGTCCTCTGGTTAAATATATCATTGAGGTACTAGAAATACATAATAGTGAAAAAGTTAATATTTGCATACAATCATGCCAACTGTTGTGTGCAATAGTGTCAAGTTTGTGTAGTTCCTTGTGGATCAAAGCCATTGTAGGATTTATTTAACAAGTCATGGAGTGTAATAGTGGTGATTTGGTAGTGGGATGTATGGTGATTATGGTGGAAGATATGTGTCGGTGGGGGATGAGTAGGTGTATCATGGCATGGTAAGGTTAGAGTAGAGCGGTGAGTGTACTTGGTGCTGGTGTGGCAGGTTGCATAGAGTGAATGCATGGCAAGGATAATGAAGTGTAAGGCATGTTGGGCGATGGCCATAAATAGAAGAGTATGTGTATGTAGAAGAAGGCACAATGAAGGAATAAGTATCATATCTGGTGGGAGATCCATTTGTTAGAGGGGCAAAGTAAGTGTGAGGTTTTTTAGCATGGCGGGCTCACCAAACCAATCACAACATGAGGTAGAGATGGGGGATGTTAGTTAGAGAGGGTGGGTGAGGTAAGGACAGAGGGTAAAGTGTGTCTGTCATATGATAAGTGAACTAGTGTATCATCCTAAGCTCTAGATGCTAGTTCATGAGCATAGTGAGTCGAGTCATATAGGGCCAATGCAAGCACAACCTAGGGGCTTAGGAGGTAGGGTGGAAGAAGCTCATTTGTCAACATTGTTGATGTTGTTAGGGAGTGCAATGTAATAGGCATTGTAGGAGGAACTAGGTGATGATCCTATGATTTGAGTAGAAAGGAGTCCTCTTGGGGTGAAAAAAAGCATGCCAAAAGTAATGTCGGGTGTGGGGGAGATGGACTCTCTTGGGAAGACCACATGAAAAGTATAGAGGGTGATTACGTATGTTAGTGTGGTTGGGGTGACAAGTGCAAAGAGTCAGTTGATTAGCCTTAGAATCTTGGTACAAGGGTCAATGAGTGAGGAGATGGGTGTATTAGGTGCAGTGGAGCTACAACCAAAGGTGAAGGGTGGGGCACAAGAAACAAGTGAAGTGGAGGAATTATGAAAAATGCTATCCATAGAGAGTCTAGGTGGAAAATGCAGAGCAAGAAGTCAGATTTTTGTTGGGTTTAATGGATAAAGCTCATGAGGATGGAGTGTAAATAGAAGCAAGATGGTTCCAAGCAGTGGTGACTACAAAATAGGTGTGGGTGTGATCGTTGGAAGCTGAGCTACGGGTGGAATGGTCACAAGTGAAAGGGAATGATGCAAGGATCCAAGCTCAGCAAGCATGAGCACAAAGGTTGCAAGATTCTTTGAGGATGGGGCAAGCAAGTTTGGAAAGTGCATAGAATGAACTAGTGCTACTGTAGGTATAGTCAAAGTCTTTTGAGGATGTGGTGTCAAAAATGAACACCACATCATTGCAACTGCAAGAGTGGTTGGTAGCTAGTGAGGCAAAGGTGAGGTAGTTGCAATAGAGGCTTAGTAAGAAAAAAGTGGATGTGGAGCATTGGAGAATAGTGATTGATCAGATGCAACAATAGTAGGATGCAACTCAATAGGCAATCACTGTGTTGGGTATTAATAAGCTAGTTAACAATGTGTTCACAGATATGCAAAGGACTGTGAAAGTACACCAAGAAGCTTCCTATTATATGATACTATATTATTAGTCAACCCCATTAGAGCAGTGATGGGAGACCTAGTTCATGGATAGACAATTTACACAACTATTAAATGATCAACTACGTAGTGGGAGGTTTTCGATACTGATGGATATTATTTGGGTGCAAGGGAGATCCATGATAGGAGTTTCTTCTTTCAAGATTGCACCTGGAGAAATACCCCCAACCAAGAATCCTAACATGTCACTTCCATAAGGGAGGCTAGAATAAGTGATTTAAAAGGTGTTTCTTTGTATGTTCTTTTTCCTTTGTCATCATAATAGAATTAAAAAAGTGTATTGTTTATGGAAAATAAAAAGGGTGACTCGCACTCATTTCAATGTAATTGAAACTGTCTGATTATTATTGTCATTTTTGTTTTGATATTTCTGTTGATATGTTTTGGATGTTTTTGGTATTTTTGAAATTGTGGAAGGTTGTCAAAATCCACAAAAAGCATGAGCAAATGGGATATTTAGAGGATGATTAACCTCCACTTATGTAGGATAATCAAATGCTAAGGCAGGCTCTTAATGAAAGATGAGTATAAACTTGTGTAACATTTTGAGAGTCGAAGTGCATGAGGTAGAAAAAGAAGGAAGTGCTTAACCATGAATTGTAGGCAAAATTGGATTTAAAAAATTCGGTGTATATTGATAGCCTTGACAGGTGAGTTAGAGCCAAAGTTGGAATTTTTCTCTAGGTGTGTGCCAAGACGAATATTTATGGGGCTAATGAAAAGGCATTTGGATGGCCAAAAAAAGTGCTTGGGGTTTAGAAAAAGATGTTTGGGCCTAAAAAGGTGCTAGATGGCCAAAAAAGGAGCTAGGGGGCTTGAAAAAAGCATTTGGGCCTATAAAAGGCACTAGATGGCTTTAAAAAGGTGCTAGAGGGACCCAAAGAGGTGTTTGAGCCTCTATAAGGTGGGGGATGTCATTGTGGTCTCTCAAACACTTACTTATTATGTAACACTATTGGCCCTAAGGGTCAAGGGTTCGACTGGTGTGGCATTTAGTTTCCTAGAGTGCTTCTTACAATTGGGAAGTAGGCTAGCCTGATAGAGTGCTAGCAACATTGTTGGTTCATGAAAAATGGCAACCTAGCTAGATGGGGACGAAAGAGTGCAACAAATATTTGTGGCAACCTGACTAATGCCCAAATTACTAGTGTGTCCCTAAATTGAAGAGAGGAGAGATGATGTCACAAAGACATTTTAGGATAGCATTGGTATATTTTTTGAAGGGTGCTAGATCAATCATGGCCTCTGCAACATAAATAAGTTTGAAAAACTCTTTTGATATTGTTGTGAGAGAAACAAAGGAAAAATTCTTCAACTATTCACATTGTGCCAAATTTTCCCAAGCCTCGAGATATGTTTCAAGACATAATGACGTTGCTTCTTGATTTATTTATGCTCTTATTTGTTATCTTTACTAGAAGCAATAGGGAAAGGATAATGCCATAAAATATTTAAATACTTTTCAATGTATTGGGCCTCACCATTTATTTCATATAAAATCAATCGAGGTATGTAGACCCATCCTGAAGGAGCAGTAATTATAGACAAACACTAGCTTGACATGAAATCAATGGATCATTGGATTGAAAAATACAAAAATAATTCGTGCAAAAATTAAAGACAAGTTTTGTGGCATGTTTTTGATCGCTTGGTTGATTGTTTGATTTGTTTGTGATAGTTTTGATGCATTGGTGACTGTTTTTGACAATTTTTTATGTTTTTGATTATTTTTGATGATTTTTGATATTTTTGATTATTTTTTATGATTTTTTATATTTTTTGACCATTTTTAATGATTATTGATTTTTTTTTCATTCTTTATGATGTTTTTTGATATTTTTGGAATTTTTTGATGATGTTTTGATAAAATTTTGACTATTTTTGGCTATTTTTTGATCCTTTTTGACTATTTTTGATGATTTTTGGACTTTTTTTGATGATTTTTGATATGGTAATAGCAAAAGGAGGAAGGAAGTGAGATTTTTTGGAATATGGAGATCACCGAGGCTAGCAAAAAGGCCGAAAGGGATGTGTTGGAGCACATAAAGAGTTAAGGAGTGTTGGTGTAAATACGTATTCACTATTTACACTTTACTTAAGTTTACTTATATTAATGCATTATTTTATTATATTGCATTATGTTATTATTTATTTGGTGAGACACTTAGGAGTTTGCATACTCTTATGAGTTGTCATGTTGACAACATTGGAGTAAGAAACTCTAATTCAGCACATGGTGTCTACAACACTGGAGTTTGCATAATTAATTGAGTTGTCATGTAAATAACATAGTTATTCACACTCCTAATTTAGTACATGGTGTCTACAACATTATTTTGTGTGCTACACCTTTGTAGGCTTATCCTCTCATCATCGCACTTACTCCCGTGCTTAATGGAGGATAACCCATATTTGGTGGACATGTGCCTAGTTGTATGACTTATCATGTTGCTGACTTCTATGCATTCTAGAAGCATTCTAGAGGCCTTTATATATAGGCACTCCTAGTGTACTTTCAATTAATATTGAATGAATATATCATCATTTTGATCATACTCTCTTTGGTCCACTATTGTGCCTGTGCTTGAGTTCCTTAGTCTTGGGTGAATTTTTCCCTAAGGAAAATTCTTACATGGTATCAGAGCTCAGGGAGATTCTCTTGAAATAGTCATTTGAGACCATTCTTGCTTCAACACCTTGACCCAAATATGGAGAATCTAAAAAAATTGGGAGCGTTTAGAGCCAAATTGGACCTCACCATTTTGTCTGGAACATTGATTCGGTGAAAATCAGCTATAAATTCACCTATGCTAGGCTAAATTTGATTGTGAGGCATATTTTTTTACAAACTAAAACCCGAAGGCCCCGATTTGCAAACTAGGTATGGACATTTATTCAATGTGTTAATCTTTTGTTCAGATCTCAATTTTAATTATTCTCTGCATTTCAAATTTGTGGGTATTTTCAATTTTTTTTTGGCCTAGTCGAGCTTGCAGAGAATTTTTTTGTAGAAACTGGGCAGTGACACCCTGACTTCCATAGAGAATATTCTATTGAATTCAAAATATTCCATTTTATCCATTTTTGGCAGGCATATATTTCATTTTGGCCAAATTTCAGATAGAAAAGTAGTTATTCAATCACTAACCAACACAATCCGATGGCACCAACATCACATAATACAAACTCCATGAGTAGCTCATTTACATTGTTTCTGTAGGAGGAAGGTTTTAAACAACATTAGTTTCGATTTTGTTATGCATGTGGGACAATCAAATTATCCCCCCACTGGCCGTGAAAATTCCTCCGACATCTTGATGATTACTGATTCTAGCACCCCCAAGCAGTCTGGCATCGTGGCAAGGTATTCCCAACAATGAAATCTCTATCTATACACGTGACACAATCTACAACCATCCACACAACCAAAGACCCCAACAACTGTCAAACCATGGTGGAACTTGCCATACCCCAGTTAGCTGCAAGTCAATGAACAAGCAGTAGAGCTGTACATCCACATTAGTGTATGACTAATAAGTCACCCTAACACATTGATATTTTCCATACAATATAGTCTATATGATGATATCATCACAAGGCCTAGGTTCACTGACATCATCAAGTTCACGAGCCTAAATATGATGACCATCTGATCGTCATCTAGTAGCAAAATAGAATTGTTGTGATGGTTGTATGATCATAAAATTTAACCCCATCTTTTGATGATCCAACCCCTCCCCAGATTGATTTTTGATTTTACAGTCCGACTTTGGGAAGCCATATCTCAATCATCCAAACTCCAAATTAGGTGCAATTTTTTTAAATTTTGGGTAGAATTTTCTAAATTTTTTAGTGGTGTAGCTCTTTTCTAGTTTTGTTGCATGATTTTGTCAGAATTTGTATCTTTTGGAAATTGTACCTATCTAATCCTACATTTTGCAACTTCAAATGCTCCGTACGGGCTCTTTTTGGACACGAAAACAGGTTTCATTTTTTTTTGAAAGTGCATTATTTTTTGTCTACTTTCTGGATCTGCTATTAGATTATAGGGCTGTGAGGAAAAAAAAGTCACTTTTAGAACTAGGTCCTTTTCTACATTGTAATACTTTGATATATCTTCAGAATTGTTGTATATCTGAGATACATTGTAATGTTCCAATTTTGAACTCCATAAGAAGGTTGTAAAAAGAAAAATTAGAAGTCAATTAAGGCTAGAATTGGCAAGTGGCCATTGTAAACACACTACATATAAAGTGGCAAAAACATTTTTTTTGGGGGAGGTTTCTTAATTGAGTGAAAGGGGGGGTGGGGTTGTTCTTGGTGTTATGTTCCTCTTTTTATGCAATTTTCTTTAATTTTCTACATCATGGGAAATTTTAAGTTTCCAAAATTAACTCCACATGACTATGTTACATGGTTCATTAAAATGTGGAGTCATTTAATGCATAAAGGAGTTTCTCAATATGTAGATGGTACCCTTCCTAAACCAATAGGTGATCAAGTATCTGCTAGTAAAATCATTGATTGGAAAACAATGGATAGGAAAGCCCTAGGTGATATTTGTTTGGTGGTTGAAGACAAGATCATATATCAGATTCAGAAGTCTCGTACATCCAAAGAAGCTTGGGATACCCTCCGAAACCTATATGGTAGTGTGTTTGAGGAAGATGTTTTCAAAATTGAAGATGAGCTTGTCTCCTTAGATCCAAAGACATTTGATTCCATGCATGATTTTATCATAAAGGTGAATTAATTAAGAATGAAGCTTGATGATTGAGGGAGTCCTATTAAAGATGATAGGTTAATCTATCTCATTCATAATAAGCTGCCATCTAAGTACTCCATAATTGTTTCTACTTATATCACCTCAAAGACTACATTAGGGTATGCCTATTAGAAAGTCTCTTTTGATCACTATGCTAAACTATTGGATAAAGAAGAAAAGAAGTTGAAATCAATGGGGATTCTCAATTCACCAAAGTATAAGGTATTGGTAGTAAATAATGAGGGTTCTCAAAATTCAGCTGGTCAATCTTCAAATAAAGGAAAGGGCAAGAATAAGAAATGGAAGAATAACAAATTAGAGGATGCAAAAAAGACAACATCTTCATCAAATCATCAAGGCAAGTCTTCCTCAAATTCAAACAAGAAGGAGGACACTAATAAGGAGAAGAAAAAGTGTGCCTATTGCAAGAAGTTGGGTCATGATGAACATGAGTGTTATCATAAGAAGATTGACGAGTTAACCAACATCATGAAGAAACACAATGTTCCACTGCCTAATGCTTATAAGGAGAAAGGATCTTCTTTAGATTCAAATGGTAAAGGACAAGCACTCATGGAAAATTAAAATTCTTCAATGAAATGGATTCTTGACTCAAGTACCTCATATCATATGGGTTCTGCAAAAGGAGATTTTTCTTCATTGAAGAAATCAAAGGTACTTCACATCTTTGTGGGAGATGATACAAAAATGGAAGTTGAAGGGAATGGAAATGTGGAGATGGAAAATGGAGAGTTCAAAGATGTTCTTTATGTTCCAAACCTAAGTTCTAATCTCCTCTCAATTTACCAAATCACTCACCTTGGGGATGGTCACAAACTTGAGTTCCTTCCTGACTCAGTAAAGGTGCACAGTCTAAAAGATGATTCATTGTTTGTAGTGGGGAAAGTTAATCATGACAAAAGGTTGTATTCTTTCTCCCACTTTGTATCCAAGTCTCATTCACAAGCCTTGTTGACTCAATCCAATTCACAAACCAAATTATGGCATGAGCGGTATGGTCATGTTGCCTTACACTATCTTCAACAACTTTGCTCAAACAAAATGGTCAAAGGTCTACTTACAATCAAATTTTCCCAAGGTGATTGTTCAACAAGTTTAGTGGATATGCATCTCGAGGAGAATTTACATAAAGGGAAGTCTTCAAGAGCACAAGTTATTCTTCAGTTGGTTCACATGGTACTAGCAGGTCCTTTTGCAATGACATCAGTTAGCCAAGATTGCTACATACTTACTTTTATTGATGATTTTTCATAGTACACTTGGGTCTACTTTCTTCATCACAAAAATGAAGTGTTGGACAAGCTTCTAGCCTTCAAGACTCACGTTGAACAAAAATCAAGGAAAGCAATCAAAGTTATAATGATGGACAATGAAAGTAGATATGTGAAAAAAATACTTAAAGACTGTTGCAAACTTGAGAGAATTGATCTTCAGAATCCACCAGCATTCAGTCCACACAAGATAGATGTTGCAACACTAAGGATTAGAAATCTTAAGTCCATGGCAAGTTGCATGATACAAGCCAAGTCTCTAGATCGATCATTTGAAGTCAAAGCAATTAGTAGTGCCAATCACAAACTTAATAGGTTTCCTCAACTTGCCTTAGATGGAAAAACACCTCTTGAGGTATGGTGTGGCAGAAAACCAATAGTGACACACTTCAGAGTCTTCAGTTGTCCAGCATGGGTAAACATATCTTCTAGGGGATGCAAGACACCACCACCTTGGCCTTGTACTTTCATCAGATAAGAAGACAGTGTGAAATCATACAAACTTATGGATCTAAGACACATGAGATCTTTGTGAATAAGGATGTACACTTTGAGGAAAGTTCACCTAGCTTATCCTCTAATCTTCTCCACACATCATACATCATGGGAACTGATAGTGACACCAGCAATAGTGCTTCAATAGATTTAGACACATGGGGTTCTATTAATAGTTACAATGAGAGGTCACGACATCAACATATTCCACATGTATATATTGCCATAGTGATAGGTCCAGCACAGAAGGGTACCCAATCTTCTAGCTCCAACACCAGAGGATGACTACATAGAAGATATTTCAAGTTTGTTTGTGGAGTCATACATAACAGATTTGGGGGACATCATTGATGATATACATCTTCTCTTTGATGGAGAAGATCCTTCTTTAGTTGTTGTGAGGGCTCACTCTAACCCTCATGTTCATTCTCTACATGATCAATCTTCACAGGTTGATGTGATTGTAGATAATTATGTACAATAGTTGCAAGAAGTTTCTTTATCATTTGAGGAGATAGTAGATTCTTTGGGACAGGTTCTACATTCATCCTTGATAGGGATAGTTGAGTAGGTTTCAGAGACATCATCAATCATTGGGATTCTTTCCACACACAACGTAAGCATCTCGTTTGTACCTATGGTATTGTTTCCTCCAAAGGGGAGGAACATCATTCAACATTCATGGACCAACTTCTACCTTGGAGCAGCTTTCACTGATCGACATTATTCGTTGTGGGGGGACTACCTTGTCTCTCTTCCTTGTCTTTCTTATGGGGGGACTTTTTCCACTTATGAGGTTTTTCTGTTCTCATTCTTTACTATTGTATATACTTGATGTATGTCATAATGGGGGGATCTTGATTACTCCATGCATCTTATCTTTTCATCTCTCTTTTTGGGGGAGGGTTTTTCCCATGAGGTTTTCCCTCTTTCTCTACTTTATGAGAGATTTCATTTTATTATGTACATGGGTACTTAACATGGCCTAGTATTCGGGACCCATCATGTACTTCAACCTAGTTTTCGTAAGCTTAAGGGCATTCCCCTAAGTTGCACTTAAGAGGAGGTGTTGGTGTAAATACATATTCACTATTTACACTTTACTTAAGTTTACTTGGGTTAATACATTATTTTATAATATTTAATTATTTTATTATTTATTTGGTGAGACACGTAGGATTTTATGTACTTTTATGAGTTGTCATGTTGACAACACTAGAGTAAGCAACTCTAATTCAACACATGGTGTCTACAACACTAGAGTTTGCATAATTAACTGAGTTTTCATGTAGACAACATAGTTATTCACACTCCTAATTTAGCACATGGTGTCTACAACATTATTTTGCATGCTACACCTTTGTAGGCTTATCCTCTCATCATCACACTTACTCTTGTGCTTAATGGAGGATAACACATATCTGGTGGACATGTGCCTGGTTGTATGACTTATCATGTTGCTGGCTTCTATGCATTCTAGAAGCATTATAGAGGCCTTTATATACAAGAACTCCTAGTGTCCTTTCAATAAATATTGAATGAATATATCATCATTTTGATCATGCTCTCTTTGGTCTACTATTGTGCTTGTGCTAGAGTTCTTTAGTCTTGGGTGAATTTTTTCCTAAGGAAAATTCTTACAAGGAGACCAAAAGTGGGGTTTGGGGAACACATTTGCATTTATGATGTCAAAAAGGGGGCTCTTAGGGCCATATTTGGATTTATGGAGGCTAAAATGGATTTTTGGGACCACAAATTGAGTTATGGAGGCTAAAATGGGTATTTGGATTTTTGGTAGTGGTGGATATTTGAGATGTGCATTGATTTTCCTATAATTTATGCATGTGATATCTTAAAACATAATCAAACTCCATGTTTCCTATGAGTTTCTCACCTTCCTTTATTTCTATTTGTTTTCTATTTGTTAGCTATTTCTGTTTTGAATTGTTTCTAATGCCAAGAAACCACTAAACTATAATCGACAAGTGTTTCTTAATTGGGTATGTGTAAAATTAATTCAAATGTGACACCCTACATCCCTTTTGTTTTTAATGTCCTATTAATTGTGCCAGGTAATACAAAGATATGCAATGGAAAGGCTACAACTAAGAAAAATTGGCATGGATGGATTTGTTGTAGTCATGTCCTATTGTATTTTCACAATGAAGGACTTGTGGTGTTAGGGAAGCCCAAAGGTGGAATATCTCGCTCCTTTTGTACCAATTTTTTTTTTGGTTATTTTTTATATTTTTTGCTATAAGGTGTTTCCTTGAGGCCTTAGACATAGAACTATTTGAGATGAATATTGTTAATGGGTTCGACTAGTTCTTCTCCATCACAATCAGAAAGTTCGTATGTACCTATCCCAAAAGATTCTGTAATGATATAAGGGTCAATCCACTTGGCTTCCAACTTTCCTTTCTTTTCTCAATTTGCCTATTTTTTAGGGTTTTCTTGGAGGACTAAGTATATGATTTGGAAAATACGTGGCTTCACCTTCTTGTTATAGTATCTAGACAACCTATTCTAATACACTTTGAGATGTTCGTGGGTTGTGCATTAATGTTCCTCTAGAAATTCCAATTATTCTAAATGAGCTACTCTATAGTCCTCATCTGTGATAACATCATGTATGTTGTCTCTCAAAGATGGGATTTCAAACTCTAGGGGTTGAATTTCCTCACTATTGTAGACCAAAGAGAAGGGGGTTGCGCCTGTAGGCATTCAAAAACTTGTTCTATAGGCGTAGAGTGCAATATTTAGCTATAAATGCCAGTCCTAGCTATTGTTATTGATAGTTCTTTTGAGGATGTTGATGATGTTTTTGTTGGTGGCCTTTACTTGGCCATTGCCCTGGGGATAATAGATTGATGAGGAATGGTGAATGATGTGAAACTTGTCACACAACTCATCAATTATTTGGTTTTTAAAATACAAGGCATTATCTGTTAGAATAGCATTAGGTATACCAAAGTGGAAAATTATGTAATTAAAGAATAATTGAGGAGATGTTTTTATTGATGGCTTCTGTGAATGGTACTTCTTCAACCCATTTGGTGAAATACTCTAGTACTATGATAATCCACTTGTTTCTGCTGGAGGAATGTGGGTTAATGACACCTATCAAGTCAAAACCCCACTATTAAAAAGGCCACAGTATGGCCAAGGGGTTGAGTTCTTGATCTAGGGCATGACTTAGATTAAAGTAAACCTGACCATTTTTGCAAGCTTTGACATGGTTGATAGAATCATTTTCCATGGTGGGCTAGAAATGGCCCATTTAAGGAGTTTTTTTGGCTAGGGTGAATCCATTAGAATGTGCCTTGCAAATAACATCTTGCAAATTAATCCTCAACTTGTCAATTTCTAGACATCTAAATAAAGTTTTTTCTAGACCTTTCCTATACAATTTATGAGCCACCAATGTGTAACGTGAGGTCTATCAAATAAAGTTTCATTTTTGGTTTCTGGATAGGTTAGAAGGCATAAATTTATTCCATAAGTAGGCAAAGATGGAATTGTACCAAGGGGAGTCAGGAGTGTCTAAGAGGAAAATGATGTGGGATGTGGCTGTTGAACCACCTCCTCTACTAAGAACTCATATCATTCTTCTTGATCTGATAATTGGAGTAAAGAGGCCAAAGTAGCCATAGCATCGACCATCCTATTCTTGTCTTTGGGAATCTATTCAAATTTAATATACACAAAGCATGCTTTGAGAGTATCAAACAAATGTTTTTAAGGTAGAAATTTTTCATCTTTAGTTCGATATGTGTCATTCACCTGATTGATGACTAGTTAGGAATCTCCATAGACCTCTATTGTCATCAAATTCCATTCTAAGGCTAATTTAAGACCAAGAACTAAGGCTTCATATTCTACCATATTATTAGTGCATGGGAACAACAATTTGTATGACTTTGGTATGGTCACACCTAAAGGTGTGATGAATAGAATCCCTATGCCTAAACAATGATGTGTATATGATCCATCAAATTAAAACTTCCATGTAACAGGTTCTCTCTGAAGGATGTGTGTATCTAAAAAATACTAAGATGGGATTCAATATTTTTAGGGGTGCTTCAGACAACTAATCTGTAATGGCTTGTCCTTTTATGGTCTTTCTATCAACATACTCTATGTCAAACTCACTTAGAATCATCACCCATTTGCCTAGCCTTCCTGTTAACACTATTTTGTTGAGAAGATACTCGAGAGGATCAATCTTTACTATAAGTTTCACCTTGTGTGTTAGGAGGTAGTGGCATAGTTTTTGGGAAGCAAAAACTACTGCTAGATATGCCTTCTCAATGAAACTGTAGTTGAGCTTATAGTAACCAAGGTTCAACTAATGTAGTAGATGGCTCATTCCTTTTCTTGGTCATTTTCCTATGCCAAGGGGGCTCCTATTGATTTTAATATTAGGGAGATATACAAGAATAAAGGTTTGTGTGGTATAGGAGGCACCAATATTGGTGGATTCATTAGATAATTCTTGAGAAGATCAAAAGTTGTTTGACACTAATTGTCCCACTTGAAAACTATATCTTTGTGAAGAAGGTGAGTAAAAGACACACATTTCTTGACTAAGCGAGATATGAGTCTTTGAATAGACTAAAGTTTCCCTTAGAGAGAATGTAATTGGTTTAGGTTCTTGAGAGGTTTCATGTTGACAATAGCTTGTACTTTTTTGAAAATTAATTTTATCCCTTTGGCAGAGACAATATAGCCTAGGAGCTTTTCAGATTGCACCCCAAAAGCACACTTCTTAGGATACAACCTAACTTTGAAAGCTTCTAGAAATGTGAATATATTTTCTAGAATTGGAAGATGGTCTTCATGAGTATGAGACTTTGATAGAAGGTCATCTAGATAATCTTCCATAAATGTGTGAATCATGTCATGAACTATTATGGTTATAGCTCATTAATATGTGGCTCCTACATCCTTGAGACCAAAAGGCATGACATTCCAATAGAATCTCCCCCACACACAAGTGAAGGCAATTTCTCTTGGTCTTCAGATGCTATCCTAATATGGTTATAACTAAAGAAGCCATCCATAAGAGAGAACATAGAGTGTTATATGGTTAGGTCTATAATGACATCAATTCTTGGTAAGGAAAAGTCATCTTTGGGACATGCCTTTTTGACATCACACAAATCAATGTAGATCTGTATACTTCCATCCTTATTTGAAACAAGCATCAAATTGGTATAAAGTAACTTCTCCAACTCTGTTTTGACTAAAAGTGTTATTTGTGAATGCATTTTTAAGCTTTTGCTTGACTAGTTTAGCCTTTGGAGAATTATGGAGGTGATGAAGAATTAGGTTAGGGTCTAAACCCAACATTTTGACATAGGACCATGCAAAATTAATTTTCCTTTTCTTGAAGAAATGAACAAATTCACTTCTTTCATTTGAAGTTAATGAATATGCTAGGTGAATGACTCTGGGTTCTACTTCTATTCCAATGTTGACTTTCTCTGTGGGCTCAATTAAAATAAAGGACCTCTCTTCTAAATATTTGGGTAAAGCATCAATTATCTCATCAATGGATGCCACAATTGGGTTTTCACCCTTAGATACATCACTTCTATTTTTTTTATATTTTTATCTAGACCTACAATAATGTGATTTGGGTTGTTGGATTTGTGAGGTGTTAGACCTCTATTTGTGTGACTGAGATGATTGATATTGGACCCATCCATAGGTACTTCCTTAGGTTCTAGTCTTGGAGATGGTTCAACTATATTAAGGTACACAAAAATGTCATGGTCAGTGTCGAAGTTAGGAATGCTATGAAGCTTAGTTGTATCGTAATTAATAAGCTCAGGATGGATCAAGGATAATGACTCAGGGTATGAATATGGTTTGGCTAGGTTCAAAGACATGACCTCACTTGATGACTCATACATCGTATCTAGTAAGTCTATAATAGGTACTTCAAAGTTATCTAGGAAAATAAAGTCTTTAAATTGCTGATTTTCCTCATTTTCAATTTTTGTTAGAAAGAAATGTAGAAATAAAGTCTAGAACTAGAATTATTCATTAGGTTCATCCTCACCCTGTGATGTGAGATTAGGTGTTTTTTCTATATTTTCTTTGAAACCATTTTGGCGTGAATTGACTCTGTATAGTGGAATTTGAGCTAGAGGCAAATTCTTGTGCTGTGGTAGTGTTCTATATAGAAATGTGAATTACATCACTTTCTTTATCATGAGTAGATTCCTTAGATAGAAAATTAAATTCCCTTTTGGTAGAGTTATTATCATCTCTATCATTAATGACATCGACAAATATTTCTTCTACAACATGTAGATTAGGGAGAGATAGGTTTACATTCTTTAGATGGGATGTGCTTTGATCTACGATGTCCTTCTCTTTTGGTACCCAAACCAAAGTGGAGGAGGAGTAATCTTTTTATCTAGGCCATGACTTATCAAGGTTTGGTGGCTTAGGATAAGGTGGAAGACCTTCATTTTCTTATTCTAAATAGCCTACTCATGCATTTAGTTTGTTGGGTCTGAATTGTGCTACTAGTGGCTCAATAATACTTTGCTTCTTCCCAAAGGGCCTTCTCCTAGATAACCCATTTTATTCATTAGGTCATAACTCTTCCTAAAAAGGTGAGGGGAAATGTCAATGTTTTGTATACTCTTGTTCTCTTCTTCTTTGATGTTCAGAGATATATCACTCCCTTTAACAAAATGTTCAATGTAGGGTCTAAGAAGAGTGATTGAAGTTGGTCTACCATGAGATTTAGAAGATAATGGTGGATCAAACAAAGAAATTGAATATTCGCCTACCCCTTCGAATTTTATTTTGCACTTTCTTTTAAATTCTTTCGTTAAACAACTCATTTTTTCATAATGTTTTTGTTTGGAGTCTTTTGGTAGTAGCGATGATGAGATGGAAGAATTGGAACAACCCACTTTCTCTTTTCCCTTAGTCATTGTGGAGAAGTAGTTTTTGTCTTGAATTGTGGAGGTTGAAGCCTCTGTTGGTATAGATTGGTTGACATTACTTGTCGGGGCGATGATTTCTTCCCTGTTATGAGGATCAAAGGAATTTCAATATTGTGTGTAGTTTTGGTCCCTATGTATGGTTACCTCTTGACCCATATATGGAAATTTCAAACATTGATGATAAGTAGAGGGAACCATTTTCATGCCATGGATCCATGACCTACCTAATAGGATGTTGCATTTTAGATTTAGGTCTAGAACTTGACAAACAATTTCTTTCATGACAAGGCCAATCCTTATTGGTAAAATGAGCATACCCTTAGAGGATATTTCCTCATTATCATGAGCCTTAATTGCAATTCTTTTCTTGGGGTGAACAACATCTTCTATATACCTTAGTGCTTTTACTAGGTTTAAAGTGTAGATGTTTAGACCAGCCCCGCCATCAACCAAAGCTCTCTTTACTCTATTTCTATGTACACAGATTTCAATATATAATGGGGAGTTTTGTGGATGAGTGAAGGACATGTCATCTTGTGCTAAGAAGGATACATACTGAGGTGCTACAAGGTTGCTTACCATATTTTGGAATCTATTTTCATCAAGATCATTTGGCACTAAGGCTTTGGTTAGGATCTCTTTGTGCTCCAAAGATATTTGTAACAATTCAAAAATGGAGATATGGGAAGGGGCTTTTAATAGATGGCTAACCAAAATATATTTGGATATTGCATAGGTTGTGGTTGCTTGATTACTTGTTCTGAATTGGTGGTTGCCCCTGGTAGAACCACTTTAGAGGCTTGACCTTGGGTGATGGCATTCAAGGGTTGTTTCTTGTGCTTATCTTTGACAATGATAATATTGACAACATCATTGAAGCCAAAGATCATGTTGATTGTATTATCATAATTGACCTTGTCATTGGAGGATGTGGTCTAGTTATTTTTGGAAGATTCACCCTTCTCATGGCTGATGAAGGGATTTTTAAAGGCAGTGTGAACTTCATTATTATGAAGATTATGTACTTCAATGGTTCCATCATTGATCAATTTTTGAATGGCTCCCTTAAGGGCATAGCCATTATTGGTAAGATGCTCTCTATTTAGATGATGGGCACAAAAATGTTTGTCACTCCACCATGAAGGTTTAACTTGTGGTTCATAGGGTTTGACTTTTGGTAACACAATAAACTCATCAGCTAAGCAAGGTTCTTTCATAAGTTTCACCAATGGGAGTATATACTCTAGGTGGGTAAACATACTTATATTCTTTTGGTAGAGGGGCTTGATTCTATGCCATCTATTGGTTGGGAATTTTTTTTGCTAGAAGAGTAGTCTAGCTTCGACAATAGAATGGATGAGCATGGTGTTTCCTTTGTGTGTCTTGGCAAGCAAGCATGTTGGTGTTATTGACATTTGGATAGTGTTGATTTGGAGAGGTTGAAGCTGTGGTTAAACATTATTTTCTTCTACCACTCCCCCATTCATCATGTTTTTGTTCTTATTACTCCACCATGATTTTTGTTTATCGTATGACTGGTTTGATTAGTTGTGTGGTCATGGGGAGTTACTGGAGAAACCTTTGCCATCTTTTGATAGTTTAATAATATCATTGTTTAGTAAGGTTTCCTCCACTTTAGCTATGGTTTCCAATGTGGTTTTAAAATCTTTAGGACCCTAAAGTTTTAGCCAATAATTCTATTGGTAAATATATCAATTTTCTCTTTGTTTGGGATATCCTAATGGTATTTGGTGAAGGTACACCTCCATCTTTGTAATAAAAATTTGAAAGATTCACTGAAGAGTTTTATCGTGTTGCATAAGTGTTGAAGTTGATGAAAGATCAACCCCACAACTCCCAAGAATCACCTGCATGGAAACACTTATCACAGAAGAGAGAAGCAAAAAGCTACGGAGGCTAAAATTGCTAGATTCATAGATGAGACATTCTTGATGAGCCAAAAAGAGATTGCCATTATCAATAATTACTTGGTTAATAATTACAAAGAGAGATCGTCCTTGTAAAGGAGATCAAAATCTTAAAAAGATCTAACCTAGGTTGCATCATAATAATTAATAAAAGAATTTAATTATTGGATGCCTAAAGTTTAGCTTAAGCAAACTAGAGTTAATTAGAAAATATTTAATTACTCTAACACCCCCCCTTAAGATAAACTTAGGGAGTAGCTAAAAACCTAGAAACTACTACAGAAAGTAGAAATGGGTCTTGACAACAAAGCCTAATGAGGTACCCAAGCACAACCAAATCCATGCAAAGAGGAGAAATAGAGAAAACCACATGGGAAAAACCGTACACCTACAAAGAGATGGAAAACATGCTGAAAGAAACTAGTGAAGGACTGAAGAAGCCTCCAAAATAGGGAATGTTCTAGAAGATAGGAACAAAAGATGATCATGAAGAATGCCACTAAAGCATCTAAAAGCTGCAAAGTTCTGTCAAAAGTAACTACTGATATGAAGAACCTCCATTAAAATAGAACTTGACCAGGTAGAGAAGACTATAATTTGCATCAAATCAGGAGGCATACAACTGAACTTGAAGATATAGATGACATGAAAAACCAAAGCCTAAAGAGCTAATCAATCAAACCAAGGAACCATGAGAAACAATATAAGAACCCCTCCTAATGCAGACATGAGTGAGGTGACAAGCAACTAGAAAAAATGGGCCAAAGAATAGCATATCAAGGAATCACGATCAAGATGCACAAAAGTGTACATATGTGTGTACTAAGGTGATCAATCTTAGACATGTCATGAGGCTAATGTCATGGAAGGGACACTCACTAGACAAATGAAGATGGAAAACAAAGGTAAAACAACCCCCTCATGGCACTTTAATCATGCGTTCTATATGTGCAATAAGGTACAAGATATGGTGAATCCCAAGAATACAATAATCTACACCAGTGTCCTTAGATAACACTACTTGAATTAGAAGGTAAAACAACTAAAACAAAAATACAGATGCAATATGACACTTTATCTTAGTGCATTTGTAAAAATTTAGACAAATGATGTCTAAATAAACTAGAAGAGACATAAGACTAATATAATAGATAGTACAAGTCATGACGAATCATCTAAAGCAACAAAATTGATCCTCAGACTTGAAACAACCAAGATATCCACTATAATGCAAAAATGAAAAAGACTAAATAGAATGTTCCTAGAGAAGAATTTGGAAAAACAACCATCATCATTGAAAAGAGCTTAGAAAGAGCTTTCCAAAGATATAAAGAATTCTCAAATTAGAGATCAAATGCTCAAGATATATCTCCAGGAGTGCAAAATAGAAATCTTGACTTTGACAATGGAAAAAATCATAAAAAAGCATCAAAACTGAAAACTAACTATACCACTATGATGGGCTTCAAACTAGCTTTTTGTTGATTTCTTGTTTACAGAAAACAAAGTCTGTATGCCCAAGGTATGAGCAAAAATACAAAGGTAGGTCCAAAAAGAGCTTGAAGAGGTGATAGGAATACTAATGCAATACTAACATGGCACTAATATCAGTAAATGACAAGCCCAAATTTGACGTAAAAATGATCGTTGAGGCAAAAAAGTCATAAAAAGACCCCTGCTAGAGAAAAAAGTCCAACCACAGAAAATAAGAGTCAGACAAAGGGCCAGTGTTGGATTAAAAGCCAGTGGCCAAATGGAACATATGCATAAAAACATATGTTTTTGACAAAGGCTTCATAGATAAAGAATCTTCCCAAAAGATATCTAACCCACTGAGAAAGGGGTCGAAAAACCCATCAATAAATGTGTGTCCTAGAAGAAAAGCATGCCTCCCAATCAAAAATTGTGAATGGCTGTAAAAGAGCTATGTGGTAGAGGTTGAGCACATGGTGCCAATAAGGTACATACAAACTATTCAAAAATATCTGCCACAAATGGTGCCATTTCAAAAATTGGCACTGATGTGAAAAAGAACACATGTAAATGTGTATGGGGACCCAAATTGGTGTTGATGTGGGACAAATTTCCACAAAATTTGTATTGAAAATGAAGCGGATGTGACAATAGAAAGAAGGTTAGAGTTGTTTCCAAGGCGAGCCAAAATCAATGCACATAATAGGCACATGAGACCAAAAAAATCTAAGCAGATTGCAAGGTATATACATCACCACAAAAACTTCAAGAAACCCTAGTGGGTGAAATGCATGGAGAGACCCAAAATTGGGGTTGTAAGGCATGCCTCATTTCTACAAAGTGGAATGGAGTGTACAGAGCATTGAACCCAACTAGGATAGAGAACTATTGAAATACCAATGAAATTAGCCAAAGAAACTCCATGTGCCCTCCAAAAAAGTTGGTGGGAGGGGCCCGAGGCTAGAGGAGCTGTGCTCCCAAAAATGGTCACTAAAAGGCCTGTGTGAAGAAGGGATGGGCACCTGCTCACAAAAAAAAATGTATGCAAAGTCTTCTCAATTAGCACACAAAGTGAGGAAAATGGGCATACAAATTGTGTAGTCATTGTTGGCTTCCAAATTAGATCAATAACTTGGTTTACAAACACAACTCATAGATTGGTCAGCCAAAATGAGCAGTTATCTTTCTAATAGAGAAGGTTCATTTAAATTGTCAACCTGAGGACGTATACTTGAAACAAGTCTACAAAATATATGCACCATTAAACTCTCTAAGATATTCTATTATTGAAAAATATAAACAATAACAATGCTGGAAATAAATCTAAATACACAGTAATGGCTGCAGGAAACTGCATAGTAATGGCTGTAGGAACTGTACACTACAAACTACAACTTTTCATATATGTCTGCATCTATCAAATTCTTGATTAAAATTTCCAATATATAAGATTATTGACTCTCTAGAAAAAATCTAACAAGTGTCTCATAATTCCTTTAAACAAGGAAGAGATTTATTACAAAACTAATGACTAAGTGTGCTGATTTTCTGTTCCACATTTTCAATAGTCCACTCAAATGCATGGTTCTCCTGCATTATTATAAATTATATCAAACTCCATCACCATATTGTGATCCTAATTTTTCTCTTTCTATATCATTTTGAAAATCTTAATTTCATTAAGAAATGTGAAAGTTATGGCCATTTTATTGAAAGTGGTTTTATGTTGCCTGAAAACATACCACCTTTTCCTTAGTCAACTTCTAATCCGTGGTGCTCATTAATTGTTCTAAACAAAATCAAATGCTCAAAAGGGTTTGTGTGTCTTGTTTTCAGCTTTCCAAAACCATAAGACATTCTTAATTTCATTAAGAATTGAGTAAGATATGCTTATTTTTCTGAAACTGACTTTTGACTTTTTTCTGCATTTCCTACAATTGCTAATTATTGACAAGTGTCAACTGGCTTCTCTTTCTTTCCATTTGCATGAACAACTCAAAAACCTCAAAAACAATATGTTAATCACCTCAAGATAATTATATTTCAATAATAACCACTTCTCATAATAAATCATCACAATTCAACATTAACTAGCTACACATACAAATGTTAATCAATAAATCATTTATCATAGTTAATGCTTCATAAATCAAGTTAGTGTATGGAAATGGCTTGGGAATATATTGAAACCATGGGATAAAGTGTTATAATAAAAGAATATAAATATGATATTTTATAGGCTCATCAATTAATAGCTAATTAGCACCCACATGGACCAAGCTTGAAGGATAGGCTCATTGCCCATTGTATACTTGACAAGTGGCCAAGGGAATAAACAATGATGCATTAGGATTCAATGTAGAACTTCCATTCTCTCTTGATGTAATGGCCATTATGTAGCTAGCACATCAAATATCCAAAGTCAAACCTGTGACCTTCATCATCCACCAGATAAAGAAGGGTGGAGCCCAAGGCGCATGGGAATTGTCAACTCTCCTTTCCAAGTGCCCGTCTATCCTTTATGAAGAAAATCATGCCTAGCCATTGAAAAAGATTGAGCATGTAGAGACTTCAATTAGGCATGTAATGAAAATCATGCTTGGACCAAGGTTTCCACATCAGATACAGGTAGCCCTAATGAAATCGCCCTCCACAAAGAAAAATGCACTACTATGGGTTCCAAGGTGGAGGTCCATATTCAAGAATTGAAGACCATTAAACAAAAAAAAGAACCTTTCCAATTCAAACGTAGGGAGGGAGGAAGATAACTTGCACTACTTGAGGAGGCTGCTAATAGCTCTGACCAGTTAGCATCAGCAGAGGAGAGTCAAATTGCATGCATAAAAAAAAACTTGCCCTGCTCCATCAAAAACCAATGTTTGCTTCTATAAAATGATGCCTCTTTTCAATTGCATGGCATCTGAAAATGAAATTTTCCATATATATTTTTTATAAATAATATTAAAATCACTGCCTCATTTTGTGTGCCCACATCAATACGACCTAGGTGCAAATTTTTTTGCCTTAGATTTCAACAACATCCAAACTGGATGCATTTTATATGAAAATGGGGGTTTTTGAGTGCTCTGAGCTCAACACGATGTCCATTTGGGCTTAAAGTGCTCTAAAAAATAAGTCACCCCAGATCTAATACAAAAAAATCTAAAAGTCGCCGATCTGAAAATTGATGCCAAATCTTTCACAAATAGAACAGGGGCATGAAGATCTGGTGCTCTGATACCATGTTGAAGTTAATGAAAGATTAACCCCACAACTCTGAAGAATTACCTACACGCAAACACCTATCACAAAAGAGAGAACCAAAAAACTATAGAGGTTGAAATTGCTAGATCCATAGATGAGACATTCTTGTTGAGCAAAAAAGAGATTGTTATTATCAACAATAAATTGGTTAATAATTACAAAGAGAGATCATCCTTATAAAGGAGATCAAAACCCTAAAAAAGTCTAATCTAGGTTGCATCATTATAATTAATAAAAGAATTAAATTATTAGATGCCTAAAGTTTAGCTTAAGAAAACTAGAGTTAATTAGGAAATATCTAATTACTCTAACAATAAGTCAATCATAGTGACCTCTAGTTCAATGTTAGATGAGTATTGTGCAATGAAGATAGAGGCTAGTTGATCAAATGATCTAATATTCAAGGGGAGTTTTGAGAACCACTCCATGGCTTGTCCTCCAAAAATTTTAGAGAATAGGTGCATAAGATAGGTTGTGTCATGTATAAATTCCATACTTAAGGTATAGAATTGGCAAAGATTGTCTTGGGGATCGGATGTGTACACTTTAAATCTGTCACACTCTAAATCATTCTTTCTAAGTGATTCCAAGAGTTTGAAATGCTAGCTTAGAGCTCCCTATCCATGGAGTGCAAGAGAGTATGCTTCAAATATGAAGGCTCTGAGATGAGCCTTAGAGATACTCTTCTTGCTAGTAAACCATGCAATGGGAGGTTCTAAAGACACGATGCAAGAATGCAAATGTCCACAAGGATGTTGTTGGAGTTCTTTATGGTAAGGAACATATCAAGTGGGTTTAAACCTAATACCAAGAAACAATAAGACATGGACAAGCCTAAGGATTAGTTAAATCCTATATTCAGTAAGGCTAAATCTTAGTTCTAGACCAACATTAATAGAGTCATCAGGACTCACTTCACTTCAGGCTCTGCAAGCCAAGGTAGGAAAATCTTAGGGATTAATCTTACTAATTTGATACTTTGGTTCTTCAAAGATTGTTCCCTATGGAAAAAATGGTCAATATTCTTCTATGATTTCCTGAATAATTTTTTTGGACATAGTAGCTAACTATAACCAAAATTTAGATGCAAATAAGTAATGACCAACACTTTTAGTTCTTAGTACATAAAATGCTACATTGATTTTTTTGTTATGTATTTCTTGCAATTAGGTGAATCATCAGCTTGTCCTTGATTTTTTATAAACTAGTGTCTTATCCATTGGGATACATAGTCAAAGATTAGTAGATTTAGACCTTTTTAATCAACTTGTGATTAAAATTGTCAAGATTGAACCCTAAGTTTCATTCTTACCACATCCTTTTCACAAACCCTAAACCTTATCAATTACATAAAGCAATTACCTAATTCTTTAAATTAACAACAATTAGTAAGAGATATACAATTTGTGTGAATTGCATTGAACTGAATGAGACTTGTTCATATTAGTCTCAATATTATGAATATGTGAGAAAGGAGACAAAACTCAAAGACAATGATATTTAAGGGAAATTCCTTCTTTTGAAAATATTTGTAATACTAACAGAGATTCATAATACAACTCAGAAATCAACCATTGGTACCAAATGTTCACTTTTTATGTTCAAGTATGCAAGAACTAAACTCATTCACATAATTACAAAACTAATGGATGGACTGCAAAATACAATATGATAATGAGAAAATTCTACAGATGACCGACCTCCACTCCTTATCTTGGAAATCCATATATAGGATTGCAACAAGTTATAGATGAGAGAAGGATCCATGTCAAAACAAGAGTGGATACAAAAATGTGGAAAAATTGGAACAAAAAGGTATATAAAATATTCCTCAAAAGATCGATCAGAAAAAAAAAGTAGTTGAGAGAATAAGTGAACATTTATGTCATGTTTTTTTGATTTTTCTCTTCTTTGTCCTTCATTGTCCTTCATGAGAAATATCTCAACTACTTCCTGTCGGTAGGGCTTTAATTTCTCCCACTGCCTCCCAAACATAAATCTCCCTTTTTGTGGG
The DNA here is from genome assembly GCA_028749045.1 of Cupressus sempervirens. Taxonomy (NCBI): domain Eukaryota; kingdom Viridiplantae; phylum Streptophyta; class Pinopsida; order Cupressales; family Cupressaceae; genus Cupressus; species Cupressus sempervirens. The sequence goes on from CM053785.1 coordinate 531,733,061, forward strand.
TCACTCTAAAGTTTTGACCTCTTGTAAATCTTGAGTAGTTTTCGTCCACCTGGCATCCATAATTGCTTTAGATTCAATAGAAAATTTATTTAAATCTATTTATACTTTAAAAAGGGAATCAATTAATTTATTTTGTGGGACATCAGAAGTATCTTCAAAAATTGATATTGTGGCCTCCTAAGTCAAAATGGCACCAAAGGAATCAAACCATTTCTCGCAATCTATTACTATATTAATGGCATCCAAAATTGATGGTATACAGGGCTATACTCCTTGAGATAAATTTTTTAATTTTCCTTGTATAATCTATAATTTACCAATGAAGAAACCAATCAATTCCTTAACTATCTCCAAAGCCTCCTTCAGTGCAATTATTTTGTTAGGAAAATCTAGCATTTTAGCCATTAGTACAGTAAACCTCTCTAGGAATTGTGTGTATGGCCCCCAAATATTAAATGTGGGTGATAGCCATGAAAGTGCCTCATTGCAAAATTGCCCAACACTTTGTAAAGAAATGTAAAAATTATGAGCCTGTTGTGACATATTTTTCAAAATTTCAATCCTATGGCTCATCAAGCTCTTAAGGATAACTATCCTTATCTCATATCTTTGCTAAGTAGATGGAGCATCAATGCTCATTCTCCTTGGTTCTATTGTATCCTCTTCCCCCAAATCATCTATTTGTGTTGGGGCTTCAACTGTGTTCCTAGTTGACTATTGTTGATCTTCATGTTCCTATCCTTGTCCTGCAACAACTACCTGCTTTTCCTGTGCAAGTTTCTCTTTGAGAGATGCAACCTCATTCTCAAGTGCTTGGACCTTGACTTCAAGCTGTACAATCTTCTCTTTGTATACATGGGTTTTTCTAAGCTCATCTTCATAGAGATTTCTTACATCAATCTAATCATTTATGGATTTAGAAAGTCTAGTCTCCATCTACTCTACCTTAGCTTCATTCATAAATGAAAAATGTTTCATGACCTTAGAAGTCTCTATATCAGAGGTGTCTTGTAGAGTCCATACAATCATATTACCCTATTTAGTACTCTGCACATCCATTAACTTTGGTTTATTTATGGAGCCATGCTCCAAATTGCTAGAGATTTGGTATCTATGTTAAAACATATTCCTCTCTGCAATTCATCAACACCAAAATGCTTCATATGAAATGGCATTTTATTTCCTTCTTATTTGATCAAGCATAAAAGCTTGCTCCAGATCCCATCCAGGCACTAATAACATGCCACTCCTCTATAAAAGATCTCTTGCCTCCTTTAGAGTCATGTTTTCACTCTCAAGATCATAAGCTTGTAGCTTCTCCACTAGTTCTAGCTTTTGCTCATTTGCTTCTCTTGGCTTCATCTTCAACACCAGCTCACTATGTTTTATCATGTATAGAAAAAAGTTGAACTCAGTAGATTTGATGAATTCATCATCTTCTAGGAACTATTGGGCATGGATGATCTTATCATCTAGCCTGAATGCTACTAGTTCCATGTTAGTGAGTGTACTCTTAGCTCCATTAATCCTATCCTAGAGGTAACTTTGCCTTAAGTAAGAAAAATATTGACTATTGTTAGGTAAAATATGCAAAGTCCTCTATTTCACCTTTGCAGGGATATGAACGACTTTCTGTCTTTTATTTCCTTTTGTGACCCATGATACTTCAGGGACATCATCTTCTTCTATTTCTAGGGTCACATCAAGTTTAGGGCTATTTTGGCATAGCCTATCTTCCTCTCCTATAGGTCCTTTCAACATCTTAGCCATAATCTCAGCATGGTCAATGACCATCTTCCTAATCCTTTGAGGATAGGAGATATCCATATAGAATCCCATAAATTGGGTATTTTCTCTCTTCATTTCTCTTTCCACCCTCAAAACAACATCTAGCTTTGCTAACCTATCAACTGTCTCACCCTCTACAACTATGTTTGGAATAACATCCTCATGGGGTAATTCCTCGGTGCTAGGTAATACATAATTTCTTATTTCTTTAAGGGTGGCCCTCATCCAATTGTCAGGATCATATATTCTATAAGGACCAGTTGACAAATTGTAATGGTGGAGGAAAGCATGGATTTGATCAAGGGCCTCTTTTCCAATTGTAAAATCCCCCACACTAAAACATCTACACAAGAAAGTGCCCTTATGCACTTTGGGTCCTAGATACTCCCTATTGACCATAAACAATTGTCATATAAATTCTATTATACCCAACCTAGGAGGGATAAGCTTTGGTAATATATGGGATGGTTGAGGGCAACCATAGACTCTCATTAAAGAAAAAATTGGAAATTAAAAAATGTCCCCCCATTTATGGTCTAATATTTTACCCTCGGGAGGCAAGGCTAGTCTCAAAAGGCTTTTTAAAATCTCAAGTGCCTTAAAATAACTTGGATATTGTATGCCTAAAATGTGAGCACACTTCTATGAGTCATTATATTCAAGATTTCTCAAAAATGAGGTCTCGAATAGCAACTCATAGCTCCCTATTCATGGAGTGTAGGGGTTTGTAATGGAGGCCCTCAGTTTGACCTAGTTTGTGCCCATACAAGTACACCATGAAACAAGAGATTCAATGATCTAATATGCATGCAAATGGAAATGAAAAAAAACTAATCTAAATGATAACAATGCAAAATGATGCAAGAAATGAAATCTAATCTATGAAAAGAAATAACAATGCAGATCTAATCTATGAAAGAAAGATCTAATCTATCAATGCAAGATCTAAGCTAACATGAAAATCAAAGTATGGATCATGATGATGGAAGCCATGCATGCAAGAGAGAATGAGACAAGAAGATAGAAGTTCTCCACAAAAGCTTTAATATTCAAAACTCCTTCAAAAATCACTCTCCAAACCTGCAACATAACAATAGCATAATAATGGGTGTCTCAAAAATGAGGAGAGGACTCTCCCTTATAAAGAAGATTGGACGATCTAGATTGAGAGGAAACAATATTTAATCAAGGGTGGAGAAATAATGATCCATGTGAACTAAAGATCCACCAATGAGAAAAGTGGAGTGGTTGAGAAGAAAGTGGAGAAAGGATGAAGATAAGTTCCATATTAAGTGTAGATAAAAGATTTATTCAATTTTTTATTTGTTTTAACTCCTTTTTCATCAAAAAGAGATTTAAGTGAGATATTTTATTTAATTAAAAGGGAGCAAGTTCTTTTAATTAAATAGGAAATATTTAATCAAATTAAAAGAGGAGTTTTTCTCTTAATTAATTAAATGTAGATAAATTATTTAATTAAAAGAGAGGTTTTCTTTTAATTAAATGGAGACTTATTTTATTTAATTAAAAGACAGCAAGTTCTTTTAATTAAATAGGAATTATTTAATTAAATTAAAAGAGAGGTTTTTCTCTTAATTAATTAAATGTGGATGAACTATTTAATTAAAAGAGAGGTTTTCTTTTAGTTAAATGGGGACTTATTTTATTTAATTAAAAGAGAGCAAGTTCTTTTAATTAAATAGGAAATATTTAATTAAATTAAAAGAGAGGTTTTAACTATTTAATTAAAAGAGAGGTTTTCTTTTAATTAAATGGGGACTTATTTTATTTAATTAAAAGAGAGCAAGTTCTTTTAATTAAATAAGACTTAGGATAAAATGATCAACCTTAGAAATAAAACAAATTGAATTTGATCAAAGAAATTGATTTGAATTGATTTAATAAAATATTACACACCATTGATTTAGGAAATTTGATAAATTGATAAATTGAATAATGGGGGCCCATAGTCTAGGTGACCATTTTAGGGTGCATACAGATATAACATTCTCATTATTATAGCACTAAAATTATTAAAGAATGAAACAAAATCAGAAAAATGATAATTACTATCCCATACTTGTGTCCACAATTGAATTGGTAGATCTCATCAAAAGTATGATCAATTAAATCATAACTCACATACCCTACATTCTTGTAGAGGATCAAGTGCATCAACAATGAATAGTGATGGAACTTGAAATTTTTTAATTCTCCACTCTGAGCTCGGGCAAATGTTTTCTTTCATCACCTCCAAAATGTAGTTAATATAATCATACTCCTCCCCATGGTAGGAGTCTTGCACATCTCTAGTAATAATGAACTCCATATACCATGTCAGTTCCATCCTTGCCAACCACCTTGTGGATACCATAAACACTTTTTACAAAGTAATTTTTAAATTTGTCCAAAGGCATCATTTTTTCTACCTTCTTAGGGTAATCACCCACATTCTTTAAATCCATAGGAATATGTTGTAGCATAGACTTCCCAGTATAGGCCTTAATGTTCTCCTCAAACTTCCTCTGCAAATCCTTGAAATCTATGGGATGGCCCATAGCTCCATCCAATCCAAAAGCTTTAAAGAAAAATTCATGATCAAGTGTACAAAGAATAGTTCCATCTTTCCTATGGAAAAATTTGGTGGCCAGATTGTAGCAACAAAATAGGGCCTTCATCAAATCTACGTCCACAAAAACTTATGAAAATATCAATTTAGCCAAGTTCTTCTTCCGTGGATTACACACATGAATCTTCTCTCTATTATATTAGAAGTACTTGAAAAGTTTAGAACCAATGACACCAGGGCATACAACATCTTTGCAAAGAGCATATGGGTTGACAAAGGCATGGTCATCTACAGCATTGGTGTTGGAGGAACCAGGGAAAAGCTTAATCCATTCTTTGATAAACCTATTAGGTTTCCTCTATCTTGTTTTCCCTCCTTTAGAAGCTAAAGTTTTTGCAACTCCCATATCTGATGCTTGAATTTCTTCTACCTCTTTATTAGACATCTTTATAATATGTTGGAAAAACATAGTATGGACTTCAGTCCCAGGATCTAACAACAATTATCTGTATACACTAAAAACTCTATAGCTACTCAAAATCTCTTTCTCTATAAATGGTGAATTGTATTTGACAAATAGGAAAGATTTTATTGCTCAGCATATATAATCAACGTTCATCTTTGCATTCATTTTTAGCATGCTTGAAACATAAGATAAACTTATTCTATCACCTGAGGGAAGCATCACCATTACTACCTAGTAATACACTTTTTGTACCATATTCAAATATCATTGATCAAGAAGCTTGTTGCTATTTCCAGCTCAAAAAATTGAGTAGCACATTTTATGTCAAAATAGGGTCTACAATCTTATGATCATCATTGAAGAAAAGACTCCTTGTATTATCTTATAGATGAAGAAACAAAATCCCAATGTTATGAAACCTTGGAAAAAACCGTTCTTGAACAATCAGAAGCCATGGAAAAACCCTCTACAATTTATGATAGGTGGCTCATATTGAAACAACATAGCATCTTACCTCAACCTGCTTTACCTTATGATCTTATGATTGCGGTCATCTATCTCTTCATAACATCTCTGGTTACCCTTCAAATTCCTATGATACTATGAGAAACTATTATCTTTCTCTACTACAGCATCGTGGGCCTTGTCTTTTACATTACGATCTTATGATCATAGTTTTTTCATAGCATCAAAGTGTTTTATTTGTTGGCCTAAGACTTTACAATAAATTGTCTATCATAAAATTGGAGATCGCCATATACCACATTAAAAAATTAATATAAAATTATTTTTTGGTCCCACTGGTCCAACTAAGCATCCACTTGGCGTACGTTTCACAGTATGGTCAATCAAAACTGGACACTTGTCACCTATCTGACAATTTACTATTACTTTTCCCTATCTTTTATCACCTTATGATCCTATAATCATAAGTGTCCCATAGCATTGCAAAATTAAAACATTACCTTCATGACCTTACAATGCCCATAGCTTCATAACATCGTAGCATCTTCTTTCTCAGTCCTCGATGTCCTGGTCACCTTCCTTGTCTTAACATTGTAGAAGAAGAATCAGAAACTACTCAAATAGATGTACGATCATACGACACAAAGGGAATCATAAGATTGGGGACTTTAACTTTCTCATCCATGATATTATGGCACATCACTTATCTTAAGATCAGGAAATTGAAAACATTTCACTGTGATCCTCTGCTAACCCCCTTTGTCATAACATTGTAGAAGGCAATGTAAAAGACAAATTAACTCTTGCTCAGCTATAAAACCTAAGGTTATGGATAGACTCTAATTTTTATGAAGATTTCTAGTGATATCAGATGGAAACAAAACCCTAGGGCACTAAATTTCACACTTGAGGCAAATGAAAAATAATCGGATTAGGGTAAAAAAAAAAAAAAAAAAACATGCTAGGGTTTTCCTCTATAGATGAAAAAAAAATAACATATAACCCTAACAATCAGAAGACTTTTTCTAAAAATATTTTCACCATAAAATTTTGAGACTTAAGCTTAGTGAAAATATGGGCTATCAGATGTAATGCAAATATGAAGTAAGCTAAGATGAAATGCAAAATGGAGCTATAGTGATAGAATGAAAGTGTTACAAACGAGCCTCGTTATACTATATGATCTTAGATTATTGCAAGAAGAGAAATTAAGCTACATGCAACTATTACTAAAATGACAATATAACAATATTCAAAAGGTGGATGGATCTTTGACAAGGGGAGAGCTCTTTCTTTCAAAGCTATACAGACAGTAGAGATCAAGGTCAAGATGATGGAAGATCAATGGTGGAGTTTGAAAATAGGAGTGATCCATGTGCATAATAAAGTCAACCAATAAAATAGAAGTTGACTTCCCATATAAGACAAAAGTTACAAATCCTTTTCTTTTAATTTCAAAATTAAAAATAAGACTTTATGTGTGCACATTGAGTGGGTTGGAAGAATGGGTGATTTTATTTAATTAAAAGAGGACATGTTCTTTTAATCAAATAATGAACTTAGGATAGCATAGTCAAATTATAGGTTATAATAAAATTAATTGATTATTAGCAATTTGGTCTAGGTAAATGATTAATTAAAATATCCAAAATGCTGAGAAGGGGGCTAATAGTATAGATTACCATTTTTAGGTGATTATATTTGCCCCTCTTTGACTAACGCATGATCAATTTGGGAACACATTACATCAAATAAAATAGAAGCGAAGTAGACAACAATAGATAGAGATATCTGATTCCAAAGAACAAAATGCAGAGAGAGATAACAAATCCTGAATGTATAGTCTAATAGCGATAGTACTAAACACTTAGGAAAGAGACAATGTCAACACTCAAGAAGAATTTTAACACCAAGCAAAGTATATAGATCAAGAGAAAATGAAAAGATCAAACATATGCTCCTAAGAAATAGACAGCTGTAGCAAGCAATGATAGAGTATTTCTGCCCCCTCGGGATTGAAATCAAAGTGAGGTAAGGAAAATAAAAAAATGAGCTAAATATGAGTAAATCAAGATATAACTGTGTCCAAGATGACATATAGATGATTAGAACTAAAGAGTGATCATATAAAAATGATAGAATGCCCTAGTTTGACTAGAGTTGACCATGAAGGATAAAGCATGAAAATTAAGTCAAATCAAGTAGAAAGGTGATTTTAGACATGAAAATGTGAATAGAAGAAGATATGAAGTGTAAAAATGATGAAGATATGAAGAAATGAAGATGCCCTAGCAATGATTCGAAGATTAGACCTCAAAAGGGACCAGCTAATTGCATAGAAGAAGGTAGGATTTTAAAATATGATTTTGACTATCAAGATGCACTTGGATTTTGACTTTGATCCCAAAAATGGATCCAAGATGTCAAAATTAGCTAGGGGTACAATTGTTGCAGAATTTTGAGGAGTTTAAAAATGGGTCAAAATTAGGTCGAAAGGCTATATAAGGGGTCCAAGTGTCATTTTCAAATCATTTTGTCTTTTTTATTTTTGAGAGCTTGTGAGTGATCAAGAGAGCATTACAACTCTGGCAAACATTCTGAATCATAGAGACCATTTTGAGTGTAGCTGGTTGCACAATCAGCCAATCAACTATGAGGCGCCTATAAGTTTTCAAAATTTTGTCACTTTTTTGAGCATTTATGACAATGTTTTACACATTTTAGGGGTTTTATATAGAATATTGCGTGATGTTTTAAAAAGTATCACACAACTACTTTACAAAATATCGCATGATACTTCCTATGAAAAATTATATTGCACAATTTGTTTAAGTTTTTTCATATGAGACATGCCCAAATGTTGCATGAACCAGTGTGAAATGTTCCCCGAGAATAAAGTATCATCCAAGTATTTTAAAAAATGAAACACAAAATTTAGTTAGAAAATTGTATCACTTGATTATAGGAAGAAATGTTGCCCATTTTTTTTTTGGGATTTTTCATGTTTGTTAAATTGTGCTGATGTTTTCCTATTTTGCATTGCAAATAGTGTTTCTAGCCCTTCTCATCAGAGACCCACAAGTTGTGGGGTTGCATGTTTTATGACACCTTGATGATGGTGAGAGGGGGGCCATTGCGAGTATGAGATTGAGATGGGTTATGTGGATGCCCCATATACAAATGAATCACTAGTTGTTGACTGCACTAGTTGAGTGATGGCATAGAGAGCACAAAACCTTCCACTTGCCTACTAAAGAGGCAACCATTAGTTTGGAGGATGTGTATTGCATTCTTTAATTACCCTACCACAATGATATAGTGAGTTCTAAGTTTGATCATTGGTTTTTCACTTTCAATTTTTTTGATATCCATGTGAAGTATGTTGATGCAAGTTTTGGTTATATGTCACAGGTATATTATCATCAAACCCCAAAAGAGGGGAGGAAAATGATGCAGGAGATGTTTCAAGATGTTACTATCATAGAATAAAATCTGAGTTGGGAGTGACTCATTGATGAGTATGACATTGATTACCCACTGTCAAGTTTGTTATGTTCACTAGTTTCTCAGGCCTTGGTGACTAATAGGAGATAGAAGGGCTTCCCACTGGGATGGGCAAACTGGTGGTAGATTCGATTGAATGATCTCAAAGGATGGCATGGGGACCAACCATACTTGTTGATATGTACTACGAGCTACATGAGATAGTATACCATGATGGTCACTCTTGGGCATGAGGAGCAATGCTAGTGTAGATATGGGCATGGGAAGGCATTGCTCTCATCCATCCACAAGTTCACCCATGGGAGCACAACCAACCCTACATTTTTGGATACATAGGATTTTCACCATAGACCCATAGTGGGGATGTTACATATTATCAACATATTTTTGATGAGATGACAACATTTGAGTGGTAGCCATATCAAGAGTGCCACAGATGGTCTGACTCTTGGGAGTTGGATTACATGTGTTATAGTAGACCACTGGTGGGTAGAAACTCTGAGATATTGAAGCATTTTGTGATTAGCTTAGTATGGTGGTAGTTTGTAGTTTCAGTAGAGATGATGACCTATGATCGATTCCACTAGGATGAGGCACAAGGTTGGCTACCCATGTTAAACTATCAGCCAACCATTCATGAGACAACAACTTAGTGCAGACACCTTTTGATTATCAACCATATATCGCAAACACAGGAGCAGACCCAACATACTTGTATGAGATGTAGAAGCATCCATTCCCTTGATTTATAGAGCTAGATACTCTACCTATAGCAGTATGGCATGGAGGAGATGGAGGCAGAGGTGGAGGAGGAGTAGGAGGAGGAGGAGGAGATGGATGAAGGTCAGGAGTAGTTCTCGATTGAGGAGGAGATGGACATGGGTGTAGGCCATGAGGAAGGAGGAGGAGGAGGAGCTACCACTAAGGTGACAATGAGTGGTGCTAGTGGAGGTGCAGGCAAAGCAACCAACTAGGGGGGAGATGAACAAGATGCTAGGATCTAGGCTCTAGAGACTGAGCTATAGGCAGCTCAAGTGACCATTGTTGTGCAAGATCAACAACTAGTGGATGAACAAGTAGAGGTAGATAGATGAGAGCAATCTTTGAGAGATGATTTAGTAGATGCTCGATGAGAGATGGAGTGGCAAACAATTAGGGAAACATACTATCATGGGGTATATATTGCTATAGTCCCTGTAGTTTGATGATGTGCCTATGTACTTTGAGAGAGTTGGGAGATTAGAGGGTGTAGTGCATGCACCAGATAGGAGATAGGCTCCACCACTAGGGCCACCACCAGCTATAGAGGGTGTGAGTCAGTCATAAGCCAATTTTGATAGTTTTGATTGTACTCCATATATTTTTAAGATAGATATCTAGATTTTGGATCCCACATTTGTATATGTATTATGACACATTGATATATATATATATATATATATATATATATATATATATATATATGAGATACTAGATTTGATTGATAGGTTTTGTGTACTTGTCTCATTTTGATGGATGTTTCAATATTTTAAATTTTCATGTGATGTTTCAGTTTCTTTCTGATGCTCATGTGGTTCTTTTATGTTCATGGATCTCTCTCATTTATGATGTTTAGCTCTCATGTGTATGATATAGATTATGTTTTTGAAATATGTACCACTTAGATAGATCAAATGTGATTTTTAGATTAACCCCTTGTGATGACAAGATAGCAAAGAGGTGAAGCAAAAGATCAAGAAGGTGAAATGACATGATCCAGAAGAAAGCAAAGAAAGATATGAAAGTAGTTAGTCAACATGTCTAAAAAAATATGAATAGAGAGCTATCCTCATATGAAAAATATGAAAGAATGAACCTATAATGAAAACTAATATGTAAAGTGGTTTACCAACAAGAAACACATAACATTTAGACTCTTATTTCATCATTGAACATTTATTAGGGACATCATGAGAGCATGCAACCATCACTAGTATAACAATGAGAATATGAATATGATCAATATCTGATAGGAATGTGGAAATCCAATCTAAGCATCAAAGACATGTAAGTCAAGATGGATACACAATTAGATTCCCTAGGTTTGATATAATAAGATTACACCTATATCAAGGTATAAGTGCTAGGATAACCCCCAAGTGCGGTCTTGCAAAATGATCAAGGGTGATATGTTTGTGAGTCAAAGTGTCAAATAGGACAAGCATGAATTCTTTAAACACTGTAGATGAATGAAGTATACCCACAAACAAAAAGCAAGAAAAACATGCCCCATACCCCTAGTCTTCTAGTCCATGACATCCTTGAAATACTATTAGGGAGGGAACATATAGCAAAGAAATCATCATAGAAAACACACAAAGTAGATAAAGTTCATCATAGCTCTACCATATAAATGTTTAAGTGCATTTGTGTGTAAGTCACTTGATCACTTCTTCAAGACTTGATTCTGATAGTAAGAAATATCACGAGACATCCAAGACAATAGGTAAACTATCTGAGAAGTGTTGAGAAACACTTTATATCAAGTTGGGGAGGGGGGGGGGGTAGTGTTTTGATTAAGCAGGTTTTAAAGGACCCGAAACCTTCAACAAAGTATCAAGAAATTATAACAATAGTACATAAGCAATCTAAGACGAAACATAGAAAGTCTAACAACATATTGACTCATATTAGTCATATTAAACCTATTGATTAAGATTTATTTAATCTAAAGTATTTATGCTTTAATTAAATTAAGTTATCACCTAAGGCTAATGTACTAAGGGATTAAATTTATTTAATTTTATAATTATGCTTATTTTAATTAATTGAATATGATTATTCAATTAAATAGAAAATGCATTTATGAGATCATATCTCACTTTATTAAATTAAATAATATCTTCAAAATCCTCTCCTTAGTTCAAAATGGAAGTTCTTAGTTAAACTACTTCTCGAATTAGAAGTAACTCAAATCACTCTCTCTCACACTAAAGTAAATTTGATTTAACTGTTTCTAGCACTCAGGATCTGAGGTAGTTAACTGCATCTGAATTGGGAACCTTCCATTTTGATTGAATCTTTGCTTCAATCCTGACTGTTGATCTAAGTTGATCTCACCTATTGATGGATTCAAGAAATTCTAAATAAGGGGCTCATAATTCCTCATTACAGATGTTGTAGTTTTATGCTATTGAATTGTTGTCAGATTGCATACCCACTTTCATAGCTTTATATGTGCTTTTACTTAAACATCTTAGTATTCATTTAGATTAAACAATGCATTACATATAGCTTAATTTCTTTTATTATTTAGATAAATGCTTGCATAACATTTAGAATAATTGCACTCATATAGGTTTAATTATATTTAAACCCTTCGTTCTAGAATGGTCTGATTACCTGTACCTCAAATTTGAGAGCATAAGCAGGTAAAATCCTTCTAGATAGAAGGGAATAGGTTGTCTTGCAAGACTCTTTTTGAGCAAACAATTTCATGTTCATTCCAGGATGAATCCACATACAAGGACTGTGTTGAAGTGTGTGTGTTAAACTGAGGCCACATTTACACATATACAATACTCTGCATTTGTTGTTTTAGATTAACATTTTTCTTTATAATGGTCCTAGGATTACCCATAAGCCCTTTTGTAATACCCATCTCCCCCTTATTCGTGTTACTATTAGGGGATCGATCCTTCTCCCCATAATTCTCTTTTTTCAGAGCTATATTCTTGGAGAACTTCTTAGCTCCTTTCTCCTGAGCCATCATCATTTTTCATTTCCTTTCCATTCTATGAATTAGAATTTCCTCATCTGAGGGAATCAAAACCCTATCCTCACTTTGGCCCCTTTTCCCCAAAAACCTTTTCCTCCACTTCCTTTCTTCTGAGAGCCCCTCCTCTATCCCTCATCAAAATCACTATGTCTGTCAAAATCACTCCCCTTGGCTTTCTTCTTCTTCTTCTATGAACTGCATCCAATACCCCCTTTAAAACTTAGACTAACCCCCTCCACCTCATCCTCAGTATTTGAATCATAGCCTTTATTTGGGACATTGCCCTCAGTTTCATACTCAACTGCCTTCAAACTATGTTTGGATTTTTTTGCCCTCTTTGATTTCAAGAAATTCATTATGAATACCATTAAACCCTCATGGCACACATGATCACCATCTAGGTCTTTTTGAATTGCCCTTATGGAATTATCTAACGACTTTCTAAGATAGAAGGGAAATTGAGCCTAATATTATGTCTAAAATGGTTAGCCAAGATAAAATGATAACCATAAAGCTTTGTGAAATGACCACCCAAAGTAAGGTATTCAATGATCACATACAACACAAATCTCCAAGGTCACGAAATAAAGGCCAGATTGTAGTAATAGTTACCATTTTTCACCAGTCAATTACATTCTTTGTTAGAGTCCACAAATTCCTCAATTGCCCTGTCTAAGAGCTTCTTATCATAGCAAAAATTGATGCCCTCCATATCCAACCTTGTGGCTTCCACAATAATCTCTTCTGATACCTCCATTATTTGATTTCCAACAAGGATAGAACCATCCTTCCAAGTCTTAATAAATTGTTGAGTGATAGTAGGGTTATTCCCTCTGAGCTTTTTACATAAAACCAATGAAATTAACGTGCTTTAGAATTTCCCACACCTCCTTTTTCGATTTCTACTCCTTGTAGCTAGTAGGTTCAAATCTCTTCAATTTCCCTCCCATATTCTTCTCACCAATGCCACTACACTAATCTCTTAGAAATACCCTATGTCAAAAAACTCTTAAGTCGATATCACAATCGATAGTCACAATGGTTATTGAAATCCATAATCCGTGTGGCATAAAGCACTCCATTCTAGAAATCAGACCCTGCAAGTTTCCAAATTTGTCCAAAGCATAAATACTAATTACTATCATGATCATGATCATTATAACATATTTTCCTATTGCCCATTTTATCATAATCAATAAATAAGCGACCTTCAATAGGTAAAAGATTATTATTATTCCAAATGGTCTTTTGTTTACTCAAACAAGCCACATTAGTTACCCAATCAGTAGCTCAATTTGCTTCCCTAAAGTTATGGGAAATAATACATATTTCAAAAAACTTAATAATATCAATGGCTCGAAAGATAATATTACTAATAGTCCATAAGGGTTTAGTGATTTTATTAAGGAAATTTATTATATTGAGAGAATCTCCTTCCACCCAAACCTTCCTCAAATTTAGACTCTTTGTAAAAATGAGACCATGTAGAGCAGTGTTAGCTTCAACAACATGATTGGTTTTTTTACCAATATGAATAGCCATACAATCCACTTTCTCCCTATAAGCACCCCTAATAACAACACCACAATTAGCAGTTCCTAGATTACCTTTGGAAGCCCTATCAAAGTTTATCTTATACCAATCCAATGGTGGGCAATCCCATCTTGCATTATCCCTAGGATTAGGATCCTTCTTGTTCATACTCAATCCACCAAGGTTCCAATTTTGAATCACCTTCTCTTCCCAATCATTGTGATGTTACTATCTTGAACCATTGGTTTTGATATTCTCTGTCATTAGAGCCTTAATTGTATAGAACACTTGATCAAGGTTAGATTCAACATCTCTAAACACCCTATCATTGTGTTCCTTCCATATACCCCAACAAAGGTATTGAAGAATAAAATTCTACAATCTTAAATTCAAAGAATTATTAGAGGGAGGCTTCCAACTAATGAAGAAAAATTGGATAGTAGTAGGGAAGACCCAATCAATGTTCATTAGACCACACACCCTTTCCCAAATCTTTTTCGTATAAGAACAATGTAGCATTAAATGATTGGATGAATTAGCATCATTCTTGCAAAGGTAACATCTATTAACAATTTTGAATCCTCTTTTCATTAAATTATTATTAGTCAAGATCTTATCCTGTAGAAGAATCCAAAAGAAAATGTTAATTTTAGGTGTCATACCTTTCACCCAAGCCTTGGCCCAACAAGGTTCAGGATGCATATCAAAGAAGTTGATATAGATTGAAGAAATAGAGTTCATCCCACTAGGATCATGCTTCCATATCAATTCATCCTCCTCTTGACTTAATAAGGTAGCATTCAAAAACTTTTTAATTTTAGCCATGTTCTCGTCTGCCCTTTTGAGATCCTGCCAAGAATTATTCTCCTAGTAATCTGGAACAAAAATACCAAAGATATGCTTATATTGCTCCATATAATTTTTCCACCTTTGATCAACACAAAGTGGATGATCTAGGATCCAAGAATCTTCTCAAAAGTGAACAATCCTTCCATTTCCCACCTTCCATCTTGTCCCCTTCTTGATGATGTGTTTACATTTTTGAGTGTTTTTCCATATCATGGAACCACCTTACACCAAGTCATGATTAAGAAATTGATTAAAATTATGGTTATCCCTATTATATTTATCATTCCAAATGTTCTTCCATTCTCCTTCATCCTTGTGCCATCTTCATCATAACTTAGCTAGCATAAATTCATTCATAGTAGTTAATCTTCTCAGTCCAAGTCCACCCTTATTGATAGGCATGCAAAATTTCTCCCAAGAAATCAAAGGTAATCTTTTCTTTTTCTCTATATCCATCTATTAAAAGAGCTTCTAAATTTTTTCAATAGCTTAAGAAAACTTTCTAGGAATGTTGAACACACTCAAAGCATAAAGCAGAACACTCTAAAGGATGGACTTCAAGACAATAATCTTCCCTACTTGATTAAGAAGGGAACCTTTCCATCCTACTAGTTTTAAGTGAATTTTATCAATCAGCCAACTCCAAAAACTCTCAGGATGGTCTAGACAAAGAGGTAACCCCAAATAAGAACCTGGTAGGCAACCAATTTCACAGCCCATAATCTTTTTAATTCTATTATGTCTAGAAACATTAACATTAATAAAATAATCACGCTTTTATTCTAATTAATAATTTGTCTTGAGGCTTATCCATAATCTTTTAAAACCCTTTTAATGTTCCTAGAATTTCTAACCGATGCCTCTCCCATGACAATTGAATCATCCATAAATTGTTGATGCGAACATATCAAAGTCCTAGAAGAAGGATTAAGGCCCACAAAGTCCCCAATTTTCTCCATTTTTCCACAAATATTCCCAAACATTTAGCCAAAAGAATAAAGAGAATGGGTGATAGTGGATCCCCCTATCTTAAGCCTCTTAAAGCCCTAAAAAAAGGAGTAGGGGAGCCATTAACAAGTACCAAAAAAATGGTAGAGGAAACTAGTCTAAGGACCATATCCCTAAACTTCTTATAAAAACCAAAAGCTTCGAGACCATGCTGAAGAAAAACCCAATCCACTTTATAATATGCTTTGGAGAGATCCAACTTAAGGAGAAACCCTTATTTTTTAGACATCATGAGAGAGTGAATATTTTCATGAATCAAGACAATGGAGTCCAAAATCTGTCTGCCAGGGATAAACCCATTTTGTTGTTGTCTAGAAATAACATTTGAGAGAAGAGGCAAAATTCTGAGAGTTACCACTTTAGAAATAACCTTATAAAAGTGTTACAAAGGCTAATTGGTTAGAATTGATCCATACTATTTGCTCCCAACCTCTTAGAAATAAGAGCAATGAAGGTTCCATTTAGTTCTTTTAGAATTTCTATAGAACCAAAGAACTCCTTAACCCCATTACACACATCAGTACCAATGATATTCCAATACTTGTGAAAGAACCAAAAAGGAAACCCATTTAGCCCAGGGGCTTTATCTCCCTCAAATGAAAAAATAGCCTTAGAGATCTCATCATTAGAAGGAATGGAAGTAAGAAATTTATTCTGATCTTCCGTGGTACAATTTGGAATGCAGTCAAGAAATAGATTCTGCTTAGCCACATTCAAATTGGGGTCACTTTGGAGCAAGTTATTAAAAAAATCCATCGCTTCCCTTTTGATATTCTCCTCCTCCTTAGTAGTACCTTCTTCCATTTTTAGTCTTGAAATTTTGTTAGCCATCTATGCTTCAAGGTGGTCATGTGAAAAAACTTTGTATTTTGACCCCCTTCCTTTAATTTTTTTTTTCTAGAATGCTGCCTCTAATACATCTCCTCTTTGGTGATAATGTCATGTATCTCAGCCAATTTAGCACCTTCTTCATCCCTAGAAACAAGCTCATACCCATCAATATGAATCCTATCTTGAATCTATTTAAGCTCCTCCAAAATCTTCTTCTTATTCTCAAAAATATTGCCAAAAGTGTCTTTTTTCCATTTTTAAATGTTTTTCTTGACATTCTTCAACTTAGCAGCAAATTTAAACATAACAATACCCTCCACAATTATACCCCACCACTCCTTATTGAGATTCTCCAAATTTGGGTGAGGAGTCCACATTTTTTCAAACCTAAAAGGGAATTTCCTCTTATAATTAAGTAGGTCAACCACAAAAAAATAGGATAATGATCCAAACCCAACCAAACTTGAGCATTGAGAGAACATTTATATCTTAAGAACCAATCACTACTGATCAAAGCTCTATCCAACCTAACCTAAATGAGGTCCTTTCTAGTTCTTCTATTGGTCCAAGTATACTCAATCCCATGCAAGTCTAGGTCATGTAGAAGATGATTGTCAATAAAATCCATCAGATTTAATCTATTGTCCAAATTAGTCTGGCTACCTCCCATTTTTTCAGCTTCTTTCAAAGGGGTATTAATATCCCCCATAATAACCCAATTCTCACATGCAAAAAGATTTCTTTGATTAGTGATATCTTCCCAAAGAGCCTTTCTACCCCACTTAGTATTAGGTGCATAAACATTAGTAAGAACCCAAGAAAAACCATCATTTGAATTGGAAAATATAATATTCATCATGTTTTTGTTCTGAGAGAGAAGCTCGCCATGAATCCATTTATTATTCTAATAAACTACCATCCCCCCTAAAGCCCCCTTAGAATCATTTCCAATAACCTTACCTCCCCTAAAAATTAAAAGTCTTTCTACTTTATCCTTTAGCATCTTAGTTTCTTGAATAACAAAAATATTCCGTCTGTTATCCCTAATCATATTTTTCAAAATGTCATGTTTATGAGGATTGTTTAATCCTCTGATAATCCATGAAATGAACTTCATTTTTTATGGAATTTTTTTGAATCAAGGATAGTCCTCTGACTACCATCAACAATACTTTTGTTAGTCTTAGTAAATATTTTCTACTTATTAGAGGGTCTACCCACAGAGGAAGGAGATAACCCAACATCCCCAGTCGTGAGAATAGATTTAGCATCCCCTTTTTTATTGTCTTTCCCAAGAGATGTGCCAGACCTATCAGCTTTCTTATTTCTCCTAGTTTTTATAATGATAGCCTCCATCTCCTTTTTGTCATTTTCTCCCCCTTTCTTATTAGCTTTGGATGGTTTACCAAATGGAATCCAATTAACACCAAAAGACTCCTCCTCCCAAGTCTCCTCTTCCTCTTGTGACACAACTAAGAGGTCCTCAACATCCCCCTTAAAAAACTTTCTATCTAAAGTTGAATCAAGAGCCAAAGGTTCAAGCAAACTCTGATCACCATAATCATCAATGTTCTCCCTAATAGTGACTTCCTCGTGTATCAATCCATTACTAATAAAATCCCCCTCCTTGGGATTACTCTCTTCCTTGACATGGGCTTGATTAAGAACTTCAATACTAGAGTTCAACCCATTTACTTGAATCTCATCTGCAATAACAATTTCTTTAACCTTCTTCATACCCAAACTAGGTTGGGAAACTATAGCACTGAGTCTCAACTCTATTTTAATTACTATTATGATCCTTCATATCTTTTCTCATGTACACTTTCTTAACCTTTTTAGGAGCCTCCTTCAAGGAAGGAAATTTTTTGGCCCAATGACCAGATTTCTTACAATAAAAACAAGTGAACAAAATTGATTCATACTCGATGTGTTGATTCCAAATACCCAACTTAGATTTGAGTGAAATAGATTCAGGCATATCCATGCCTTGGTAAACCCCAACACATGTTCTAGCATAGTTCATCCTTCTCCTTGAGATAGTAATAGGATCCATAGAGAAGAGTTCCCTGAAAGTATTTGCAATACCCTGAAACACATCCTCCACCCAAAACTCTAGAGGGAGTCCTATCAACCTAATCTAAACTGGCGCTTGGATCCTAGAAGCATCCATGGAATACAAATTTGGAGTCCATTTCTGAAGAACCAAAGTATGCCTCCAAAACCCATGGACTGCAACAAAGAATATCTTTTTTATCTTCTTCACAAGAAAGATTGAAAGAAAGGCATCCTTTGGCAAGTGCAGAGTTGTCAACTTGACCTTTCAATGACCATTTCTTTCTCACATAAGCTCTAACATATTCAATTTTTGGCCTAGCACCTAAAAATATTCTCACCAAGGTCAAATCCATACAGGAAACATTTTTATCGATTATTTGATCCAAGATTTCAATAGAATACATACCCTTGTCCTTCAAAGAAATATCTTTTACCAATGAAAAAATAGTCTTGCCAGCCGGTTGAATCTCGAATAGGCTGGACCATTTTTTATTCTGCTTGCCCCCCTAATTCCTCCAAAGTCCCACCTTCATCAGGATCAATCTCCCCTATAGAAGAATCCCTTGTTGAATTTGAGTGCCCTCTACAGCTAGAAAAAATAGTCACATTCCCACTAGATGAATTCAAAATAGCTTTCCTAACCCACGCCCTTGTCCCCACTCTTTCTCTCATCACCATAATTTAGATGATATTAAGGAGTTGGAATGTTGATGACTATAGCAACAATGGGCGGGGGGGGGGGGGGGGGGGGTATTGTTGCAAAACACTATTTTGTGAGTTGTCAAAGAAACCCTAATGCACAAGGACATCTCAATAGGCTAAGCATCTATGTCCCCAAGATAAGGATAAAAAATAATCCCAAGCTAGGAAATGTGTTGCGAAGTGGGTGATTGAGACTAATAGACATAGGTGCAAGGGTCTCAAGTAGTGTCTATTTCCATATTTTCACCACTTGACAGATTTTTTCAGGATTTGAATTTTTTTTTGTATTTTTTATATTTTTTGATTTTTTTGGTGACAGATCAAAGCACCTATTGCTAGTTTTTCACTAAGATGATCATTTTTGTAGGATATTTTCTAAATTTTAAAGGATTTTTTCAGGATCGACAAGATAACTGAGTTGCAAGCCTCTAAGCATAGAACTTCTTCAAATGTAGGACATTGATAGGCTTTGCAAGTTCTTCCCCTTCAGGATCTCAATAGGCTAAGCATCTATGCCCCCAAGACAAGGACAAAAAATAATCCCAAGCTAGGAAATGTGTTGCAAAGTGGGCGATTGAGACTAATAGACATAGGTGCAAGGGTCTCAAGTAGCGTCTATTTCCATATTTTCACCGCTTGACAGATTTTTTCAAGATTTCAATTTTTTTTTGTATTTTTTATATTTTTTGATTTTTTTGGTGACACACCAAAGCACCTATTGCCAGGTTTTCACTAAGATAATCATTTTTGTAGGACATTTTCTAATTTTTAAAGGATTTTTTCAGGATCGACAAGATAGCTGAGTTGTGAGCCTCTAAGCATAAAACTTCTTCAAATGTAGGACATTGATAGGCTTAGCAAATTCTTCCCCTTTAGGAGTAGACAATTGATAAGCACTAGACCTAAATACTATTGTGATAATGTATGGGCCTAACCAATTAGGTTTAAACTTTCCCTTCTGCTCTCTATGTTGCTAATCTTTTGGATTCTCTCCAAGCACAAGTTCACCTACTTAAAACTCATGAGGGTGAACTTTCTTGTTATACTGAGTAGACATACGCTTCTAATAAGACCTCATGTGATCAAAAGCAACCTTGTGACATTCATCAAGAGTCTCTAGTTCCTATACTTGCACAACTCTGTGGTCTTCATCAATTATCAACCCATGTAAGTAGACTCACAAGGAGGGGATCTCAACTTCTAGTTGGAGGATGACCTCAGAGCCATAGACTAGAGAAAAGGGCATGACCCCTTTAAGAGGAAAAATGGTAGTTTTGTGGGCCCAAAGTGCTGAATTTATTTGTAAGTGACAATGTTTCCTAGACTTGTGAAGCGTGTGGTGTAAGATTTTCAACAATATTTTTTTGGAGGCCTTAGCTTAGCCATTCCCTTGAGGGTAGTAGATAGAGGACTAATATTGTTTGATTCAAAATTTCTTGCATAGTTGTTTGAGGTCCTTGTTCTTGAATTGTCCTCCATTATTAGTAACAATGGAGGAAGGCATACCATAATGACAAATGATGTGGTTTAGTATAAATAGGGAAACATGTTTTCTTGTAGCAGCAGATAGTGGAACAACTTCAACCCATTTAGTGGAATACTTAGTTGCTATAATGATGAACTTGTGACCACTAGATGAACTTGGATGAATTTTTCCTACTAAGTCAAAGACCCATTGCTAAAAAGACCAATATGTCATAGAGGTAATCAACTCATGTCCAGAAACATGAATTAAGTTTCCATGAAGTTAACATTTCTAACAGTACTTGACATAACAAACAGCATCAACTTTCATGGTTGGCTTGAAACAACCCACCCTACGTAGTTTCCAAGCAAGTGCAAGGCCATGTCGTGGACTTTAGCAAGTGCCTTTTCAGAATCTTCTAGCTTTAAACACCTAAGAAACATTCTATCTAGACTCTTCCTATACAAGTCACCAAAGACCAAAGTGTAATGTGAAGCATTACAAAGGATTTGGTATTTTTGGTAGTGCGTGAGGATTTTAGGAATAACCTGATCATGCAAGTAAGAGAAGATAGCCGCACAACGGGAGGAATCGTGACCTACAATAGTGTAGATCACCTAGTTACCTGAGGAATAATAAGTAGGATGACATAGTTCTTCAACTAGGAACTCAAATCATGATTCATTTTCTTGTAGTTAGAGGATAGATACTAGAGTGACCATAACATCGAAAACCTTTTTTTTGCTCTAGGAATTTGCTAGAATGTCACAAAAGTGAAATAGTTCCTTAGAGCATCTATCAACTTCTTATAAGGTATCGACCTTTAATCCTTTGTTTGATATTCATTGTTGCCATTTTGATCCCATTTGTTAATGCCTCATATTCTACAATGTTGTTTGTGCAAGGGAATAAGAGTTTGTATAGTTTTGGGATCATATAACCATGAGGGGAAATAAACAAGACACTTGAGCCAGCCCCATTTTGTGTATGAGAACCATCAAAGAACATTTTCCAAGTTTTCTTAGTGATGTACATAATTGAAGCATTTGGGAACTCAATTTGCATGGATGTTCTAACCTCTAGTGGAAAATTAGCCAAATGGTTAGCTATGGCTTGCCCCTTGATGGCTTTATGTTCGACATATTAAATGTCAAATTTAGAAAGAATCATCATCTACTTAGCTAGATGACCATTAAGTACATATTTTCTCAATTAATATTTTAGAGGATTAATTTTGGCAATTAGGTGAACTGTATGTGCCAACATGTAATGTTAGAGATTTTGAGAAGCAAAGACCACTGCAAGGCAGGCTTTCTCAATACTGATATAGTTCATTTTGTAAGCTACCAAAGTTTGACTGATGTAATAAATAGCCCGTTCTTTATCAGTCTCATCACTTTGTGCTAATAGTGCTCCTAGATAAGAAGTTATAGCTAAGATTTACAAAATCAAAGGTCTTCCTGGAATGGGTGGCATCAAAACTAGAGGTTTAGCCAAGTATCCTTTGATTTGGTCTAGACTTTGTTCACAATCTTCATTCCAAATATGAGTAGATTGAACTTTATTAAGCAACTGAGAAATGAATCTTCTAATAGATTGGAGATGCCCTTGTATACTTCTAAGTTGATAGATATTTCTTAGAGGATGAATTCCATGGTAGCTTGGACCTTTTTAGGATTGACCTCACTACCTTTTGCTAATATAATGTAGCCTAGCAATTTTCCTGAAGTGACACCAAATGCTCACTTTGTTGGGTTTAGCTTAAGTTGAAATTATTTCATATAGTCCAATATTAGATTGAGGTCTTCAAGATGTGTGTCTCATTTTCTAGATTTAGCTAGTGTGTCATCAACATAGTCTTCCATATTTTTATTTAACATATTGTGGAAGATGGTGATCATTGCTTTTTGATAAGTAGCACCAACATTTTTGATCCTAAAGGGTATGACATTCCAATAGAAAGTACCCCAAGAACATGTAAAAATTATCTTCTCTTGATTAACTAGAGCAATCTTAATTTGGTTATACCCAGAAAAGCCATACATGAGGGAGTACATTTCATAACCCACTGTTATGTCCACTATCATGTCTATGTTTGGTAGTAGAAATTCATCCTTGGGGCATGCTTTGTTTAGATCTCTAAAATCAATACAAAATCAGATGGATTTATCATGTTTAGACATATGTACAATGTTGGAAATCCACTCTCCATAGTCAATACCTCTAATAAAATTTGCACTCAGGAGTTTTTCCAACTCTTCTTTGACCAAGAGGGCTACATGGAAATGTATCTTTCTCAATTTTTGTTTAATAGGTTTTGCACCGAGAGACATAGATAAATGATTCATGATAAGATTCCTCTATCCCCAAGATGATAGGTTGTGTAGGTTTAATGAGAACTGAAGATCTATCCTAAAAATGGCTTGGTAGACTACCAAGTACCTCATGCATAGGTGCCTCAAGGAGTTTTTCACCATTATATACATCTTTGTTTTTACTTTTTTTAAGGTTCACATACTGCCACAAAGTGGTTTTCACCATTTGACTGCTTGTTTTTTCTTTTAATTTTATGACTAAGGTACTTGATATTTGATTCTGTCATGTTAACCATGGGTTCGCTGGTGGAAGAAGTGATGGGTTCAATGACATTAGATAACAAGCAATCTCATAGTTATTTTGAAAATATGGTATTTTAGGTCTTTGATCTTGAATTGACCAATCATGAGATCAGGGTGAATCAATGAGAGTGATTTGGAAGCTTCAAGGTTGTTAATACAAAAAGAGTCATCCCCACTAACATGCAAACTTGAGCCTATAGTGAATGTTGCAAAGGAGTCCAGATCAAGAATAGACCTAGAGGGACTAGCATGATCCACTAAAGCATTTTGTGAGCCAAACTCGTCTGACCCTATACTAGACTCTTTGACTACATTTAGTTGGGTTGCATAGGCACGAATGACATCCACTCCAAGTTCACATGATGCATCTGACAGGCTTTCCCATTCATACTCATGAGAGTCTAAACTCTGATCTCTAGCAATTAGATGAGCAATATTTTGTCTAATCTGTCCTCTATTCATGTCTTCATGGTTAGATTCATCTTGTTTTGGCTATCGAGAAGTGGAAGCTTCAGCGTCATTATTGGTAGTTAGTGTTTCTTCTCCCCAAAGGAGAGAGTTGAGAGGCATAAAGTCCCCATCTTGCAAAGTGGCAGAAATAAAGGGAGTATCATCATCCTCTGATTTGCTAGGCATGGGTGCTCTTCAATCAAATGCTGGTATTTCATCTTCTACCCCAAAACTTAGGCCAACAGTATCTCGAGTGTCATGATCTTGAGTACGACTTAAAGGTTCAACTAAAGCTTTTTTATTACCAGTTAAGGATCCATGGCCTTGATAGCCCATGTTTACAAGAAATTTATATCCTTTGCCATAAAGTTTAGGAGAGATGGGAGTAGTAACTGTGACTTCTTCCTCATCTTCCTTTTCCCTATAGATCCAATCATTAATTTCTTGTTCTTCTTTTTTCTACATCTAGGAGAACTAAGGATTGCATAAAGGTACCAAAAAGAGTCATTGTAGAAGCAGAAGGCTTCTTTTTGGTAGAAGGTTTCCCATAAGATTGAGGGGAAATAGGTAAAGTAGTAATAGAGTCTAGAGTGTATTCACCCATATCAAGGCTCATCATTTTCAATTTCTATTTACACTCTGTAAAGGATAGTGTCAACTCATGAGAAAAGAGATTATGTGGAACTAGTGTTTTTGCAAAAGATAATGTATTGATAGACATTGAGTTGTCACCAGGATAACTATCTTAGTACCATTGAAAGGGAATTTGAAGCACTGATGGTACGTAGAAGTTATTTCTTGCATGTCATAAATCAATGATCATCCCAACAATTTTTTTTATGCAAGTGGTATGTCTAGGACTTGGACAATGACACCCTTCTCAATTGGACCAACTCTAATTGGAAGCACAATTAGACCTTTGGAAGGCCTTTTAACCTTGTCATAGGATTTTATAGTGATCTTGTGCCTAGGGTCAATGGAAAATTCAGACATGCCTAACTATTGGATCACATTGAATGAAATGATTTTCAATCATGCACCATTTTCTATCAAGACTCGATTGACATGAGTACAGAAGATTTGGACTTCAACATGGAGAGCAAGGTTGTGGGGATGATTAAGAGCTTGGTCATCTTCTTCAGAAAAGGTGAGGTAGTGAGGTGAAGAGATATGGTTCACCATAGCTTGGAATCATTTCACATCAATATCCATGGGAACATTGGCAGAACGTAAATCTTTTTCAAGGATATCCTTGTGCAAAGGGGATAATTCTAACAACTCAAAAATGGAAATTTGAGTCACGGCACATTGCAGTTGGCTAACAAGGTCATAGTTGGAGATCCTGGAGGTAGTTGGTTGTTTAGAAGATGAAGTGTTCTTAGGATCATGAGTAACTATTAGGACAACTTTAGATTGCCCCCTTGTGATGACGTTAAGTGGTTCACTCTATGAAGAGGAAGAGTTGGCCACTTGAACTAACACCTTAGGTCTAGTGTCATTCTAGTGCTGGGAAGAATTTCACATTTTTAGGACAACTTTGGGTCTTTTATCCTTAGCTCAGTTGTCATCATTAGAACTTGACATGCATAGATACTCAATAGGCTCAAGCATGCCTATAACATTGTCTGTGTCAGCATAGGCATAGTTGATCTTGGCATCATGATTCTTCTTAGGAGCCTTCAAAGTTTCACCTTTCTCATATTCAGGCAAAGATTGTTTGAAATATTTATGGTCACAATTTTTAACAAGACCATATGTGACAACTTTACCAGCCTTGATGAGATCTTGGATAACATCTTTAAGCTTAAAATAGTTTTTAGTGTTGTGTCCTTTGCTTTTGTGATAACTGCAAACATGATCTTCTTGCCATCAATGCAATCTAATGGGTTGGTCATAGGGACAAAAATTATTTGGTAGTATAATCAACTTGTCTGAAATCGAGGTTTTTAAGACCAATTTGTAAGGCTCAACCATTGGTGTATAAACACGCTATTTATTGGTAAATTGAGAGATCTTGTCAGATGTTTGTGGTTTTGAACCTTCTTGTTGTTTTGTACCATAGATGGTATTAGAAAAGTTGAACATAGGTTCTTTGGTCTTAGTAGTGTCCACTACTCCATCATTGACAACATGTTTTTATTCCAAAGTTTGCCTTTGTCTTTTCCATTTTAATTGTTATTTTTGTCTTTGTTCACAACAATGTCACCCTTCTTAACATCAACATCCTTAATGTGATGTGTACTCTCAACCATTGCATTAAAGGATGTGAACAACTATTTTCTTAAGTCAAAGAATAGTTTAGGTACAAGTGTGTTGACAAAAATGTCAAATTTCTTTGCTTCAGGAACTTGCTGAGGGTACCTCGAGTATAGGGATCTCCATCATTGAAGGTATGTTGCAAAAAGTTATCCCCATTTTTGTTTAATTTGGCATAAGTCCAACACAGTTACGAGATATTGAATGTTATAAGAGTATTTTTGGAGAAAGCGTTGTGCAAGCTTGTCAAATGTTTCGAGATAGGAGTCAATTTTGTGAACCACTCAATAGCTTGTCCTCTTAGAATTTTTGGAAAAAAATTCATAAGATAGGATTCTTCATGCATGAAATCCATGCTAATAGTATAGAAATGCCTCACATGATCATGAGGGTCACCATTTCCATTGTATTTTTCATACTTAGGAACCTCTATATCCTTACAAAATGGAGGCATATATAAACTCCTATCAAATGGAAGAGCACATATTGATTCAATAAATGAAGTTTTAGATGGCTCTTTGGAAGTTTGGAATTGTGCAAGTTGTTTCCTTAGTTCTTGCATTTCTTCTCTCAAGATTTCAGCCTCAGTAGGCTCTCATTTTTTGATTATTCATTGTACATCAAAATCTTGGGGGAGTTTCAATCCTTTCGTTGTCATATACTAGAAGTATTGATCCCCATTTTTCTCTAAAGATTTTTGCATTAGTTTTTGAGTGAGCTCGTCTTGTTGAAATCTTACAACATCTTCACTAGCGATCTCATCCTCACTTTCATGATGTGATTTTGATTTTTTGGGTGGTGATGGACATGCTCTCTTGTTGACCCTAGGAGTCCTTGGAGGTGTGTGATTTCTAGTATTTCCACCAATGGGAATGTGTTCAAAAGGATTGTGATAATAGTCTCCTCTAGTTTCCTTATTGTGTGTATGACAGTTAGCTTCAGCTTGTTGATCCACTCTTTCCCTAGCACAGATAATTTCCAAAAGCCTTTATTTTCACATGATTTCTCTCTTCTAAGTGGTGTTTGATTTTTTCAAGATGCATGTTGGTCAAAGTGTTTTCACCCATGGGTGTGTCAAAGGGGGTTCCAAATGGGTTCTCAAAACTATAAAGTAGATTGTGCTAGATGTTGGTCATCTATGTTTGACTAGAATTGGGGTCTTCCACACAAGGTTGTTTGTGAGGTCACCTAGGTGGAGTCTCTAACTATGCAAAAATGAAAGGGGAATGACTACCGTTACCAACTTGGAACCTATTTGTGACCAACATGTAAGGACGTGTCTTTTCTTAATAGGATGAGAGAAGTGTTTTAGATTTGAAGCTCTTACAATCAAGAATAATCACTTGTCAAGGTAGAATATATGGCTTTTCAAAGGTGCTCAAGAATTTACAACACTAGTGACTCAAGTCGAGCAAGCAAGAAAGAAGCTCAATAGTGAATAGCTAGCATAGAAAGGTAACCAGATTTTGATAGGTGATCATTAATGACATTTTAAGACTTATATTTGACAGAATAAACCCATCTTTTCAACTTGGGACAACACATAACATATAGATGTGTGACCAAGACCAGGAAGGATTGAAGCAACAAGACCCTAGATCAGATAAAGTAGAACATAGACTCTATTTTCATAGCAAAAAGAATCAAGCAAGATTATTTTAGAACTTAGGTGATAGTAGGACAACACAATATATCATACAAGATAGTTTATAATACCTATGCAAGACTTTTCTCTTGGGTGACAATTCGCACAAAGTGGGATGACATATTTCAATATAGTAGGGCAAAAAACTTTATAACTATAGGGTGACACAATTTGTGAAAACAATTATCACGTGATATATCTCTAGAGAGTGTGTGATAAAGTGCTAGTCTTCTATTAAAAAAAGACAAGTTTTGACTCCAAGTTGTTGTGTTTTGGTTTGATAGATTTTTGGACTAAACATATTTATATTTTAGAATGTGTTGAGTAACAACAAGGTTTGCAAATAGTAAGGGTTTTTAGCATGTCTCAAACAATTGAACAAGGGTCAAAACAACCTTGCAAATATGCAATTTTATATTAGAATAATCTTTCTACCAATTTTATCAAGATGTTTGATTTGTAAGAATGTTTACACAGGTCAACACCTTTGAAAACATTAGCCAAGAAATCTACCTTAGAGTCACGATTCATTACTCAACAACTTAGCCCACACTAAGTGCTCCTTCACCTCATACCAAGTGGTTGTCCATAAGAGATATTGGATTTTTTATGGAAGTTCCATAAGTACAACTAAGGGAACATAGATGGTGAGTGTAAAATCTTAGGGTGATCTGGGTAATCCACTAGGATCAATCCTTGTATGAAGAAGTTGAGAGGAAAAATAGGGTAGCTACTAACTTAGAGTGTTTATAAAGGACTTTTGTTCATAGTGTTCCTCTTGTACCCAATTATGGGATACCCCACCTTGTAGTGGGTAACAGACCCATGGTCACAAGAGCACCTTAAGCATTATCGCCTAGTAATCTACTCATGGTCATAATATTACAAGCAATCACACTAAGCAAAGACAAGAAAAATGTCTACCAAGGTTTGCATTGAGTTTATAGTGGGTTGGAATAGTCAAGTTCACTTGTCCCCACTTGGGTCATTCCTCTTGGTTTCCCCAAAGTATACTCTCTAAAGGATTCTAACTACCACACATTGGATCCACTTTCAAGAGTCTAGATTTATGATTCACCACAAGGGTGAAGAGAATACTCTTCTATCTTGATCACTTCCTCCAAACATGCAAAGAAGATCCTATTATCCCCTCGCTTTCAAAATCCAAAGCCAAGTCAAGATTTTTGATTCACCACAAGGGTGAAGAGCATACTCTCCTATCACCAAAGGACCTTAATTTCAAGTTTAATGTGCCTCTGAAAATGAAACAACTAGTAGTATTGCTGCACATGAAATAAAGGAAATACAAACAAGTTTGGGTTTTTATGCTTTGGGTAGCCTTACAAACAGTTGCTAGTAGCCTTTGTTCATTTGAAGCTTTGACATGCATTATTTTTTAGGTGATTATGCAAGAATCTCAAGGAAATAACCTACAAAAACAACTATTAGCCCCACAAGTTAGTCTGAAAATAACATGAAATGTGAAATAAAGGAAATACAAGAAAGTTTTGGTTTTTATGCTTTGGGCAGGCCTGCAAATAATTGCTAGTAGTCCTTGTTCATTCGAAGCTTTGACATGCATTCTTTTTTAGGTGATTATGCAAGCATCTCAAGGAAACAACCTACAAAAACAATTGTTAATCCTATAAGTTAGT
This sequence comes from Cupressus sempervirens, assembly GCA_028749045.1. Lineage (NCBI taxonomy): Eukaryota > Viridiplantae > Streptophyta > Pinopsida > Cupressales > Cupressaceae > Cupressus > Cupressus sempervirens. The sequence goes on from CM053785.1 coordinate 531,762,680, forward strand.
CTGAAAATAGCATGAAATCTATAAATAGTCCACTATCAAACAACCACAAACCTATAAAATCTAGAAAACAATAAGGGACAACTAAACAAAATGACCAAATGACCAAATTAATCAAACAACAAGAAAATTCAAGCCAAGAAAAAGTTTATGCTAGAATACTATCAAACGATACTTCTCAATATTCACGTGCAACAATTTTCTCTTACGTGATATTTCTTCTTAAGCCAAGTGACATAACTCACAATACCGAGGTGATAGAATTACTAAGAGTGTGTGATACTTTTACTAAAAAAGTATCACACTTAGTACAATAAATGTTGCATGATACTGGAAAAGTAGCACCCAAAAGTTGTGACTATAAAAAAATAAAATGTGAACAAAAATGCTAAAAATGCAAGAAATGCAATGAGCTAAAGAGAAAAACTAGGACATTCTGCCCCACAGTTGGCACCAAAAATGTACACTATAAATGTGTCACACTCTAAACCATTCTATCCAAGTGATTCCATGAGTTCAGAATGCTTGGATGCTGGCTTAGAGCTGCCAATCTATGGAGTGCAAGAGAGTATGATTTAGATATGAAGGCTATCAGCTAAGCATTAGAGATACAGTTCTTGCTAGTAAACCATGAAATGGGAGGTTCCAAAGACAAGATGCAAGAATGAAAATATCCACAAGGATGAAATACAAATATGAAGTATGCTAAGATGAAATGAAAAATGTAGCTATACTGATAGGAATGGAAGTGTTACAAACTAGCCTAGTTATGCTATATGATCTTAGATTATGGAAATAAGAGAAGTTAAGAAACATGCAACTATTACTAAAATGAATATGATCTTAAGCTAGTATGTGATGGATGAGAGAATTAGACAAGGGATGAGAAGTTCTCCACAAAGCTCCAAAGAAACCTATTAGAAAACTTGCAACATAACAATATTCAAAAGGTGGATGGATCCTTTGACAAGGGGAGAGCTCTTTCTTTTAAAATTGTATGGATGGTAGAGATCAAGGTCAAGATGATGGAAGATCAATGATGGAGTTTGAAAATAGGAGTGATCCATATGCATAAGCAAGTCAACCAATAAAATAGAAGTTGACTTCCCATATAAGACAAAAGTCACAAAGCCTTTTCTTTTAATTTGAAAATTAGATATAAGACTTTATGTATGCACATTGAGTGGGTTAGAAGAAAGGGGGATTTTATTTAATTAAAAGGGGACATGCTCTTTTAATCAAATAATAAACTTAGGATAGCATAGTCAAACTATAGGTTATAATAAAATTAATTGATTATTAGCAATTTGTTCTAGGTAAATGATTAATTAAATTAGCCAAAATGTTGAGAAGGGGGCTAATAGTCTAAATGACCATTTTTAGGTGATTATAGGATGTACCAAAATATTTGTCATATTTTGGTATTTTCATATTTTGGGGAAAAGGTGTCATGATGACACTTCAATCAAAGGGGAGAGTGCATATCCTCTCTAGATTGAATTTGACCAATTGGACTTTCCCTTGTTTCATCTTTTCCATTTCCATTTGTAGGTCTTGGAGATTTTGGGTAACAACCTCTAAGGGTGAATCTTCTTGATCCCTTCTGAGGTTAGATATATCAAAATCTATAGGTAATTTTGCACTGTGTTGTGCCAATGATAACAAGTAATGTTCTTTATGTCATTCTAGTAGTTTTTCCATTATATCGACAAGTTTTGGGTTTTGTTGAAAGTCTTTGATCTTTGAATCAAGGCTATTCTCTCCCCATACATGAGATGAACCTATTTTGTTAGTGGGTTTTGGAATATGTTGTTCAAACTAGGGTGGTTCTTCAACAAGGGTGGTTGACATACAATCAATGGGTGTTATAGGATCAATGGTTGTTGAGGATTGTGCGGATTTTGTTGTCTGCTTTGCTATTCTAGCACTTACTTGTATGGGAAATCTTTTCAATTATTTTTGTTTAGCACTTACACTAGTTTTGTATAGTGGCATGAGATGTGAATAGAACCCTTTAGTCCTTCTATGTTTTCATGTTGTGAGGATAATTCTTTTAAACCTAGTTATGATGAAGTATCAAGCCATCTTTCAAATAGTTTCTAGTAATGTTGATGATGATAGGACTCAACTCCATGAAGTTAGGTGATGAAAGGATGTGTGTTTCCTTTCATGTCTGACTTGATATATGAGGCTGAGGTGGTGATGTCTATTGGATAAAAGTCCCTAACTAGGGTTGGAGGATTTCTTGCTTGATATTTAAAGGTGTTGGTTGTTATCAGAGGTGCTCAAGTTTGCAGAGTATCAACAGAGGAAAGGGTGTCCATATATGCTTTCTGTTTTGGGGTATTTTGTGTGCAAACAACCACTATTTAATTGATCAAATGCACTATTTCATTCTGCACCAGGCACTATTCTATAGTGCAAAACTGTGGTTTTAAATGCACATCCACTATTTTAGTGTTCAAATACACTTTTTATTGTTCAGATACACTATTTAATCATTCAAATGCACAATTCTAGGTTTCAAATTCATTAAAAGAGTATGAAGATGTGTTGTTTGAGGTTTTAAATGCATTATTTTAATGTATATTGCAACGTTTGTATCTGATTCAGGGTTAGTTTGTAGTCATGTATGAGTTTTCTTGAAGGTGCTATAATTTAAAGTTCTTTACCATGCATTAAACATGCACTCTCAAGTACAAAAATTAAAAATTAAAATGAAATATTCCACACACAACACTAGAATGTAAAAAAAAGGCTTCCTATCAATGGTTTGCTAAGGCTAGTGACTAGGAGGTTTTAGTGTTTACCTGATTATGTTTGAATTTACCTCTCTGTGAAAGAGAGCTTCTATTTAATGTGAGGGAGGTTTGACGCAATATCTTTCAAGACTACTAGAGGAAGGATATTTTTTGAACATAATTAACTTTCATTTGATTAGGAATACAAGATGCAAGGCTTTCCCTCTCATTGGCCCTGCTATGGAAAATCTCGAGAGGTATGCCTTTCTATGGCTGAGTAAAACCACCTATGGAAGAGCATGAGAAAAAAAAATTGAAAATAACTACTCCAACTATGGAAGAGCATGAGAAACAAAAATGGAGAGCATATCCTTACTACTCCAACTTCTCAAACACAACAAGAAATATCTTCAACTACGAGCCTTTAATGAGGAAAACAAGAGGCTCCTTTTTAGTCTATGTGTTTGTTCATTTCCAGATTGATTCATTTTGACCCTTTTAGAAGGTTTGGCATTCCGATCAACTCAAAGAGTTGAGAGCATAGGCCTACTTCCAAGTAGATAAGAGAAATCAAACTTCTTACTCAAGCTAGGTTATGAACTTTGAAATACCACAATCTAATTGAGAAGAGTTTTAGGCCTACATGATCTGATGCTAGAAAAGTCTAGGAACATTTTTTATCATCTTCATTCCTTTCTTGCAAGTTTAGTGACCTAAGAGCTCCTGTCTAGTTCAGAAAAGGCTTGTAAACACCTAGAAACCAAATCTACAAGTTAGCGATGATAAAATTTGAGTATAATTAAATGCACTATAGAAATGCACATATGTGCTATAGGATTACTCAAATGTATTATATAATCTTATAAAAGTGCTAGAGAATGATGTGTATGTGTTAGAAAACTTGTAAATGCACTAGAAAAGATTGCATATGTATTATCTAATGTTTTAAATGTGTTACAAAACACTTTTAATGCATTACAAAATACTTCAATTGTGTAACAAGACAATGTAAAAGTGTTAAAATAGTGTCTGAAAGTGCTAAAATGTTAGATAAATCTCATATTTGATATTTGTGTGTACAGAATCATCTTTGAAAGGTTGCTTCGTTGATTACAAGTCTTCCCAAATGCTATTAATTGTGAAAAAACTCAGATCTTTATGAGAAATAAGAGAAACACATTGATATACAAGAAGATTTAAAGATTAAAATGAAAGATTAAAGAACAATGAGGCTTTAGAACTTAGCCCCATGGTGGGTGCCATTTTGTACATAGTGGAATCATGTATTCATGAGACCTTGGTGTAGAGTGCAATCGGAATAACAATGACCTAATCTAGGCTGAAGAAAACATTGCCAAATAATGATTCTACTAACATCTCATGTTTCCCTAACTATAACTACTAAAATTTCTCTTAGACTTGCATCTTAATGATAGTTCTAGAATGGGAGTATTCTATTGATGCAAATTTATAAATGTCTATATGAGATCTATATGAAATACTAAAATAAGAATGTAAAAATGCTAAAAAAAGTGCATGCACGAGACTAAACAATGTTAAGTAATTCTAATAAGTACTAAAATGATGCTAGAATGACACTAAAATGACATTAAATCTCTACAACAATGGTGCTAAATGGATGATCAAAATGATAGCTCTAATATGCCTATAGTATAGATGCATAAAACTTGGGTCCCTTTGCTTTTGGTTTTCTCTTCTATTTATAGGATTTTTAGAAGGGGGTTGGTGTAAAGATATGTGATTTACCTTTTATTGGGGGTAATAGTGAAACTAAAAATATCTCATAAGACCACAAGAGGAATAGTCTAACAAACTTGGTTTATGAGGATAAATGAGGATTTTCAAATTTTTTAAATTCCAAAAAGAGTGGATTTCACTTTTGAGAGGATAAATTATTTTTTGTTGATTTATCAAATGTTGCATTTATTTTCAACTTTTGTCTTTACCTTTTTCCCTTTTTATTTCGTTTTATTTTATGATTTTATGAATTGATTTTCCTCTTTAAAAGAAACTTTTATTTTTTTGAATTTGATAGGTGAATAATTAATTAACCACTCAAATGATTTGATGTTGCAATTGATTTAAAAGCCTATTATTTTCCTCATTTATCCGATTTTATCTTTAATTTTCATTGTTTGATCAAAATTCGCATTATTTTAGGGTCTTTGCCAATTTTAGGGTGTGTACACCCCCTATTACTAAACCTACCAATATTATGTGTAAAGATTGTTAACTAGGAAAGTTGGCAAGTTCAAGTTTCTCTAGAAAGTCACTTAATTTTGAACATGTACTAGATCTAGTTTATACTGACTTGTGTGGTCCCATGAGGATGAATAATGTATCTGGTGAGAGATATTTTATATTGTTTATTGATATTTTTTCTAAAACTATGTGGACTGCCCACTTGAAAGAAAATTAAAAAGCCTTCTGTTAGAAATAGATAATACTGAGAGGGGTAGGGGGTGAATCAATATTCTACAAACTTTTGCCAACAACTGAATATTGTTAATTACTTTATAACTTGCATATGAAAGTAAACCAACAATGTTGAATAGTAAATATAACCATACAAGTAGAGAACTCATAACACCATTATTTTTTAACTAGGGAAACCTTGGGAAAGGGAAAACCTTAGTGGCGATGATACCCATGAGATGATTCACTAAACAAAAAGATCTTATTAAGGACATTGACCTTGTTAGGAGTCTACGAAGTACATATAGTGTCTTGAATCCTTGTTAGAAGTCTCAACCCTATCAGAAGTTGCTTCAACACTATGAGGAGTTGGTAGACCAAATACAATGTATGCAAGAAGAGCCCACTACACTAACATGCATTTATATAATAAAGTTCTTCACAAAAATAGATATACATACAATACTTTCTCATTGCTATAATTTACACTTGCTCTGATCTTGCATCACATAAGGCTCATATATCTTTCAATTTTTTTGTACAATAGTTCACATATCATATATCATCTCATCAACTTCACATCTAGCACACTTATCTATGCATTATGAGATCTATACTTGTACTTCACAAATTAATAATTCTCTACTCTGTCGGCCTTCATGTGTTCACATACTTGATATAATATAAAATAACTTATGGAATAATATCCATAAAGTTGGATCATCATGATTAGTAATTATTTTGTTACCAAAATAATTACTTAAGTTGCACAACTCAATGCTATCCTTTGTTATGCTCCTGTCAAATACCCATACTGGTATTTCAATTGTAACTCATGTTGTATTGTTTATACACATCTACACACTTAACCATGCCATCATGCAATTGTCATAATACTATCCTCAACCATGCATAAGTTGATTTAAAGTGTGTCATGTGTACACATCATGTTTGTCTCTATGCTGCTACAAATTATCTAACACTTCGACAATTTTCTAACTCTAAATGTATAAATGAAATGTTGAATATATGTTTCCATAAATGACAACACTAAAAACATATTTTTTATCACATTTCCAACAATCTCTCCCTTTGGAATTGATGTCATCATTTGGAAAAATTGGCTAACTCCCAAAATGATGTCATACATAATAAAACAAATAAAAGTAACTACACAAAAATTGCCTTCAAAACATAACAATTTTATTCATGTTTTGATGGATAATTACATTCCTTATCACTCCTTACATTGATATGTAGGTGTACCCCCCCTTTCATATACATATATAATCTCTTTACATATATCACTTCTCCTCCTTAGTACTTACAATCATACAATTTTCATTTACATATTACTCCCCTTTGACATCAATGACAAAGCTGTCAAAAATTGTATACAAAAAATTGGCGCTTACTGCTAATCAACTTGATATCTTGGAGAATTTTTTTGCATATACAAGTTGTAGAATCTTCAATTGTGGCCTCTAGTTTCTGCAATCTTGTAGTGAGTATATGATGCTCACTCATTTAGCCTTTTATCTTATTATCAAAATGTGATAGGTAACTATATGCCATTGTGCACTAGCCATACAACTTCTTACCTTCATCTGTGCTCTTCCTCAATTATTTGATGTACACATATAAAGTTTTCATATCATTTCTAAAATTTGTACATACTTAATCAAATAATGTTGCATCATGTTTGACATGTGCTTGTGTTGAAACTACCTCGTCTAAAGTTGTGAATTCCTCATCAAAGGTCTTCACCAATTCCTTTTCTTTTGACTACAAGTCTAGATTAGCTATAGTTGTAGTAACTGTCTTCTACATTCTATCCAAGACTTTAGTTAGAGTCTTATCCAGAGACTTTATGGATTTTTTCTTTTGGAGAAACTTTCTCAAAGAACTCATTAGACCTTTCTGATCATCATCATCATTTGATGGAATTTCTACTGTTGTGGTTGCTGCTACTAGACTTACAACTAGAATGGGTGACACTACAATCTCCTCCTCCTCCTTAGCCTTCTTTTCTTCTTCCAATTTTTGAGCTGCGTCTACCGCTTTCTTCCTTTTCTCTTCATCTCATTTCTTCTTCCTCTTTCTTCTTTCTTTCATCTTCCTCTTTCTTCTTTCTTTCTTCCTCTTCTTGCTTCCTTTTCTTTTCTTCTTCTTTCTTTTTCTTTTCCTCTTCTATCCTCTTTTCTTCCTCTAAATTCTCTATTTATTTCTTCTTTTCTTCTTCTTCATCATCTTTAGAGCTTGAATAAGCTATGATATTGCCAACAATGAATTGGTCAAAAGCTGTGAAAGGATTCTCCTTTGCATCCACAGTTCTATGTGTACTGTCCACTTGCATGGATTCAATACCCATAACAATATGTGGTGGTGATAGTGACTACTATGGCTCTCCTACTTCTTCCTCATCACTAGAAGGTGTACTGGCTTGTACATACACTAGGCTCTGAGGTTTGGGCTGTGTACTCACCTCTACCATTGTAGGCATTAAGGTCATGTATTTCACAATGACCTCTTCTATTTCCTTCCTCACATCTTCAAATTTTCCTCTCATTAGAATAATTTCTCTTTTTTTGTTCCTCAACAAGGGCTCAATACCCTTCAAAATTTTGTCTAATTCTTCCTTGGAGTCAATTTCACACAACTTGTTGGTCATTGTTATTCTCAAATTGGTGTCTTCTTCTAAGATTCTTTTCTTTCTATTCAACAATGTATTATATAGGTCCTCTTGTATCTTTTATATACTATCAAATCTTTTATTTTGTAGTATCATGTTCCTTACTATGGCATTCTCTAACTTCCTTCTATCCATGTTATTGTAAAAACTATAATACTTATTTAACTGCACAAAATTGTCATCATTAATGATTTTCATGTTAAGGTTTTCTACCTTAGGCTTCTATGCTTTCTTTCTTGTGGGTGTCCTCCATTCTTACGTGACTTGATCCACTGGTCTATCTTTAGTTTCATCTTTAGATTCTTTAGAATCAATGACTTGCAGTGTCTTCCTTATCTTTCTAGGTCCATTGGTGTTTTGCTTGACCCTTTTCTTGGTGGATGGTGTTGGTTCTTTCTTAACCTTCACCAATCTCACTGACTTTCTCTATGCAATAGGTGTTTCCACCTCTTATTGCCTTCTTGGCTGATCACATCTTGTTCTTACAGGTTGCACTTAAAATACTGCTGCATAAGGTGCCTATGCATTGGGTTCAACTAAAGTTACACCTATTGAAGGTGTTGTAATAGAAATAGGTGTTGCTATTGTCACTTTTGATTTCCCACTTTCCTTCATCTTTAGTGCAATGCCTTTTAACTTAATTAATTCCTCTCGATTCATTCATGATTCCTTAAGGACATAATCAATCTTCTTTTCCACACCCTTCTTTATCTCTTTACTATGATGTTCAGAATGAACTTCTCTCATCTTCTCTTTATAGGTTCCCCATCTAGGGTACTCAATGTACTTCATAGATTGAAGTATGATCTGCACACATCCTTTAATAAGTTTTGTGCTCATCTCATGTCCCATGGGATCTATGAACTTTAGCCTTAGTTCCACAACTTCCATGTAGGTGTTATCAATTTCCACCATGAAGCATAAATCATTCTTGTACTTCTTTTCCATAGAGGGAGCTATTCTATAACTTTGTTTCATCTCAATCTGGAAACTCTTCATCATTCTATCAATGTCACTATCTTTGACATTTTTTCTACTTTGATCTATAGCATTGAGTAACCAACTTTATTGTGCATTCATTGCTCTCCCAATTAGTTACCTCTGGGAACTTCTTAGTTGCATAGAAAAACAAATCAATTAATAAGGACTCAAATATGAATACTACATTCTTGGTTTTCTTCAACTTAGCAATGTTATCTAACAATTGTAATTTGATAATCTCACACAAGTTTAGTTTTCTTCCTCATTAAATATGTTGTGTGCAAGAATCTGGCCGGTACTGAGTTAAACCTTGAGCCATGGTTAAACTTGTATCCTAATATCTTACTCAATAATTTTACTTCCTTGTCTAAACTATATCAACTTTCATGTTTCTTCCATCAAATCTTGTATTTAAGTTTGTCTCAACCATCTTCCTTAAATTTTTTTTCATTAAAAAGATTACATCCCTCATTATTGAATCCTGTGACCTTGTGAATTAGGTCATTATCAATTGCTACATGTGCATTACCTAACCAAAACATTTCATTATTTACCCTACTTAGGATGATTCAAGTCCAATCATGATTATCAAACCCAGTATAAAACATATGCTTCACTAGGTTCAACTCATTTAGGTGTACATACTTAGACTTCAAAGTTAGGTCATTGTTACACATGACTCCTAAGTCCTTGTGTATCCCTTTGTCTCCTATACTCTCAATCTTGCAATGAATATAACTTCTAATGTCTTTGATGTGAAGCACATTCTATGGGATTTGCAAAAATGCACCTAATGGGTCATCCATAAGAAAAACAAATAGTTGTTTCTTGAATACATACCATGGCCTTTCACTAACATTATAGACTATTTGACTAACCATTGAAACTCAACTGTATACACTAAAAATAAAATAAAAATTTGATTCTAGCTCCGTTAAGTACCTTAAAATTTCTTTTAGGGCTTTTCCAACTTTGCGATTGAAGAAGTTATTTTTGCACTTCAATTTACTGTCAAATCCCTCTTTAATTCACTCAAGATACTTCACATTAACAAATGGTACTCACAATCTTGTTCGTGGTCCTTAAATCATTTCAACTTGCACTAAGCATTAAATGTAAATCTACCAAAAACTTGGAAACTGTCTCTATTTCCTAGTAATATTGTTTTCTTTCTCAAATATTCCTGAAATCGTATCTTTTCTTCTGCACTTGACCATAGCTTCCTCTCTATGTCTTCTACCTTGTATTAACTGCACAACTTCTCATCCTTTTTCCATCATCAATTTTGATGAATTGACGCTCTATCTCTGCTACAACTACTTAATACAAATAGGATGAGTCACAAATAATCATTGACTTCAATGTCTCATAAGGTGCATCAAAATACCATTCTTGCAAAACTGTAAAGGAGATTTCTAGATCCTTATCTTTTACAAATGTTTCTTTGAATTCATCAACATGTTCTTTGATTGCTTCCTTCTAACCATTATTACTTCCATTTCCATTCCTTCTATCATTTCCATTATTGTTCCTTCTATAGTTAGGATTCCTATTAAAATTCTTTTTGTCCATTCTACAATATCTTGTTGTGTGTCCAAAGTTATTACATAACTAAGATATAGGTGCATTCCTTCTTTGATTGGTTTCATTCTGACTATCAAGTGCTCTGCAACTCCTTGCAATGTGTCCAAGTTTGCTACACTTGTAACATACAAACTAGTTCTTTTCTCCACTATATCTTCCTCCATCATTAGATCTTCTTTGTGATATCCCTCTTTCATTTCCTATAGGGTTAGTGTTCCTAAACATTCTACTATTTGCATTATTACCATCAAACTTAGGTTTCTTACAATCTACTGCTTTATGTCCATAACCATGACAATTATAACAATAAAAAATAGTAACAGGTTTAAAAGACTTACCTGTGCAATCTCTTTTTATATGATCAACTTCATTACATATGAAACATCTACCTCTAAACTCATATCATACTTATTTGGGTGGTTCATCTTGCTTAGGTTTATCAACTTTCTCTATTTTCTTAGGTTCATCATGTTTTGCTAACAAATCAACTAATTCAATCTCTTTTGATACTTTAGTAGTTGTGCTTGATTCTACCTTACTCAGATCAAATTCATTAGGGGATTCAATAACTGGATCTAATTCTCTTATGATTTCAACTTTCTTGCTAATTTCTCACCAATAAGATATCCAAGTCTTGTCTTATCATAAGAAGGTCTCTGGTGAAATATTGAAATATATGTTCATCAATCTTCTCACTACTGGAATAAAGTTTCTCTAACTATTTCTTGGCTTGTGTCAATTCTCCTTTCATAATGATATTGTACTTTTCTAATTCTGCATGCTCAATCTTAATAGAATCTAGTTTAGATGTTACTTGACTCAACTAGGATCTAAGGTCTGTATTCTCAGATTTCAAATTAGGTTCACTCTTACTACCATCTTTCTTAAGACTCAAGTTCAATAATTTTCAACTCATATTTCAAGATCTTATTTTCTTTCTTGAGATTTCCTACTTCATCATTGTTACTATTCTGCACAATTTATTCCTTGGCAGATTTTAGATCATTAATCTTGTCTTTTAGTTTGCCAATGTAGGTTTTTGCATCTTCATACCTATCTTTTAGGTTATCTCTTTCTTCTATAAGAAGGTCAATCTATTTAAGAGATTCTTCAATATTTTTCTTTAACTATTCCATATCCATAGGGATCTCACTCAAGCTATTAAACTTCTTCAGAGTAACTAGGCTCTAATACCAATTGTTAGAAATAGATAATACTAAGAGGGGTAGGGGGGTGAGTCAATATTCTACAAACTTTTTCCCACAACTAAATATTTTTAATTAATTTATAACTTTCATATGAAAGTAAACCAACAATGGTGAATAGTAAATATAACCATACACATAGAGAAATCATAACATCATTATTCATTAACTAGGGAAACCCTGAGTAAGGGAAAACCCCGGTGGGGATGATACTCATGAGATGACTCACTAAACAAAAGGATCTTGTTAAGGATATTGACCCTATTAGGATTTTGAGAAGTACACATAGTTTCTCGAGTCTTTGTTAGAAGCCTCAACCCTATTAGGAGTTGGTAGATCAAATACAATGTGTGCAAGAAAAGCCCACTACCCTAACATGCATTTATACAATAAATTTATTCATAAGAATAGATATACATACAATACTTTCTCACTATTGTAATACACACTTGCTCCAATATTGCATCATGTATGTCTCATATATCTTTCAAGCTATCTATACAATAGTTTGCATATCATATATCATCTCATCAACTTCACATCTAGCACACTTATCTGTGCAAGATAAGATCTATACTTATACTTCATAAATTAATAATTCTCTACTATGTCGTCCTTCATCTATTCACACTCTTGATATAATATAAAATAACTCATGGAATAATATCTACAAAGTCATCTCATCATAGCTTAGTAATTATTTTGTTACCAAAATAACTCCTTAAGTCATACATCTCAATTCTCTATTATGCTTTGTTTTGCTTTGTCAAATATCCATATTGGTATTTCAAGTATAACTTGCATTTTAGTATCTGTGCACATCTGCATACTTAACCACGTCATCATGAAATTTTTATAAGGATATCCTCAATTATGCATAAGCTGATTCAAAGTGTGTCATCCATACACATCATGTCTGTCTCTATGCTATAGCAAACAGTCTAACACTTAGATAATTTTCTAAGTCTAAATGCACAAATGAAATGTTGAATATATGTTGCCATAAATGACAACACTAAAAACATATTTTTGACCATATTACCAACACTTCCACATGTTCAAAGTCTACAAATGAAAGTGGAAAGGGAGATTGGTGGAGCATTAAAGTGATTGAGATTAGACTAGGGAGGTGAGTTCACATCACAAGAATTTAAAAGCTACTGTGAGAAGGATGGAATTAAAAGACAAATATCATCTCCCATGAAACCTTAGTAGAACAATGCTAGAGAGAAGAAAAATAAAAATCATAAATTGTGGTAGAATATTAATGATCCAAAACAATGTCACATAGATCTATTGGAGAGAGGCTATGAAAACAATTGTATAGACCTTGAATAGGGTGCAAGTCAAGAAAGGGGAAAATAAGACTCCCTATGAATTGTAGTTTGGTTGCACACAATCCATCAATTACTTCAAGGTATTTAGAAGAAAATACTACATTGAGAGGGATGAATACCAAGGAAAGTTTGAGACTAAAAGTGATTAAGGTATCTTTCTGGGATACTCTACCAAGAGTAGAGCATACCAATGTCTAAACCTCTAGGAAAACAAGATGATGGGATTTTCCAATGTAAGGGTGGATTAATTCTTAGAAAAGAATAAGGAAGAGAATAAGAAAGAATTGGAATATTAAAAGTAGTTTGGGTACATCCCACTAAGTGATATAATAGAGAGAAAACTGATAGAGGTAGAACCTATACAAGAAGTTATACTGACTCAAGCAAAAGAAGCATTTGAAGGGGAACCAAAACTAGCAAAATATGTAGGGAGACACCACTCAAAAAACTAGATCATCGGAGATAAGGATGTTGGAGTGATAACTAGGAGAAAAGGGAGAGAGATAGTATGTCTTCCCTCACACATGGAGCCCAAAGCTATAGGGGAAGCACTAATAAATAAAGATTGGAGAAAAGTCACAAATGAGAAAATTGATTAAATAGTGAAGAATGATACATGGACCTTGGTCACCTGACTAGATGATAAGAATGTCATTGGTACAAAATGTGTATTCTAAACAAGATGAACGAAGATGGAGAGGTAGTAAAAAATAAAGGAAATACTTTTCTATAAAGGCTATGCACAAGAGGAAGGAATAGACTACGGAGAAACCTTTACACCAGTGGCTAGATTTTAAGGAGTTAGGATACTCCTAGCATTTGTAGCCTACAAGAACTTCAATGTATCAAATGGACATAAAGTCAAAATTCCTAAGTGGAGTCCTAGATTAAGAAGTATATATCAAACAACATGCAGGGTTTGAGAACAAACATAGAAAAAACCAAGTATGTAGACCAAGGAAAGCCTTGTGTGGATAGAAAAAAAGCACCAAGAGCATGATATAAGAGACTACACTCATATTTGATATATATTAGGTTCATAAGAACCAACAAAAACTATAATATATACATGAAGCAAGAAATAGAAATAATTCTACTAATTGTAGAGATCTTTGTGGGTGATATAATATTTGGAGGAGATGATAGATGAGTGTTGAGTTTGCTAAAGCCATGAAGAGAGAATTTGAAATGTCCATGATCAGAGAAATTAAGTTCTTCTTTGGATTTTAGGTTGTGTCATAGTTAAAAGGAGGGATCTTCATAGGGAAGATAAAATATGTGAAAGAAATACTAAAGGCATTCAATATGGAGGATGATAAATTGATAGGTACTCCAATAATGACTGGTTGCAAGCTCTCAAAGGAGGATAAAATACTTGAAGTAAATGAGACATTTTATCAATCCATGATTGGTAAACTATAGTATATCATGCATGAAAAACTAGACATAACACAAGCAATTGCAATAGTAGCCAAATTTTTTGCCAATCCAAAAGAATCACACATGGTAGCTATGAAGAGGATCTTCAAGTATCTAAATGGTATCGGAGAGTGTGGCTTATGGTATCCTTAAAAGGGTAACTTTGAGCTTAGTGTCTTTACTAACACAAATTAGGTGGGGAATATAGATGATAGAAAGAACACAACTGGTGGTACATTCCTTCTTGGAGGAAGACTAGTTGCATGGACCAACAAGAAGTACAACCACATATTGCTATCAATAGTTGAATCAAAATATGTTGTTGTAGCAATGAAGTGAACTTAGGTTGTTTGGATAAAAAAACTTCTTGAAATAATTCAAGAGTAAATGGAGGAACCAATAGTTATCAATTGTGATAACACTAGTGCAATCAACATATCTAAAAATCAAGTGATGCACTCAAAGACAAAGAACATATCCATCAAGAACCATTTTCTAAGGGAGAAAGTGCAAGAAAAAGAGGTTAGGTTGGAATATGTACCAACCAAGGAGAAACTACTTGAAATATTTACAAAGCCTCTTTAGAAGGATACTTTAAAATATTTAAGAGAATTCTTAGAGGTCTTACACCTATCCAGTATCAACTAAGAGCATATAGGAAGGCATCAATCCATGATTAAGAAAAGAAGAAGTATAAAGGTAGATTGATGAGAACAAGGGACTACTCCATAGGGGGAGTTGTTGAGTAAAAAAAAGATAAGAAAAGATGGTTTCCTTTGGCATTATTGTCAAAGGGGGAGAAGTTGAGAGGATCGTAACAAGAAGAAAAAAGGGGGAGTGTAGACACACAAGAAGCTAAAGAGAGAAAGTGTGAGAAGAACTCAAGAAGGAATATGAGTGAAACTATAGAATGGTCAAAGAATGAAGAAGCACTATCTTAGGTGGAGATGTTGAAAGAAGAAAAGAAAGAAAAAGGAAGGCACCAAAATAGAGAGTTCTAAATTAGTAAGTGTTACCATCAATGCCAAAGGGAGAGATTATTGGCATAAGTGTCTTGAAGATTGATTGGTAGACATACCAGTAGGTTATGTTATCAAAGGTAATGTCATTAATGTCAAGGCATGTGAGGGAATTAAGATCAATAAAGAGCATTAAAACAAAAATCACATTGATGTGAAACTCAAGTTCATAAGGGTGATCAAAGAAGAGAAGAACTATGGGCCCAACAGAGGTGATGATATAGGTGATCCACTTAGACAAAGTATGTTAAGTGAAGTATGTGTAAGAAGGAGGATGATAAATGGAAGGGAAATCAATTGGACTAGTAGCTACACAGGATGGATTGGAAAATTTAGCAAGGTGAGCATGAAGCAAGATACTCATAATTGCTTAGTCATGTAGAGGGTAAGAATGCACATAACATTGCATTTAATGGTGTTGTGTGGATCTAACAAGGAAAAATTGAAATAATTCAAATTTGAATTCTTTCCAATCAAAGAAAGTCATCGAGGACACATAATACTTGTGACTCATGTAAAAATGCACTACATCTAACAAGAACAAAACACCTCTCCAACAAGAACTCGAGCTAGTATTAGAGGTAAGAATTTAAATTTTGAATTTGTAGTTTAGGGCTTCCAAGATGTTGCCAAATTTTAGTCCGTCCCTTTCAAGTTTCTAACTTGATCAGTTTTTGCATATGCGTTTGAGTCCTTGTCTAGGTATCCCATAGGAGGCTCCCCTCTCATCAAGCACCTTGAGCCTTACCCTTAAAGAATTTCAAAGTCTTCCATGCTTTGCTTTTCTCGAAACCTCAATGTAGGATTCTTGCTTCTTCCTTGCATCAGGGTTTTAGGTGATTTAGGATGGGTGGGTTGTTGTTTAAAGCATTTTCCTGATGAGAAGGAAGCTTATTATTTATCCACAATTAACTCCTTTGGTTAGCATAGAGTTCCTTTTGGATTCCAACCTATGTTGTCGAGTCTTTGTTTTTGGCACCCTCCATCAAATAGAATCCAAAAGAACAAAATATCTTGACATCACCATATGTGTTTAAAGATTGACTCATGATAACGAGACCAGAAGAGCAAGATCCACAACCATAGAACTCTCACAATACCAATCCAAAGTCATAATATGTTTTTATGTTGAAGAGTAGAGTACCATAAATCTGTGTGATTTCCTTATGGAAGCAAATGTCTTTGAGTTCATTTCCAAAATAATGTTGGGAAAAGAAAAGAAATACTCCTAGTTGTTCAAATCTTCAAAAAAAAAATGCTTCAATGACGCCTTTCATCTAATAGAAAAGGATGGAGTTTCTATTTTAGAAGATTTTAAAAAGGTGAAATATTAAATCTAGATGTGAAAAGCATTTTGAAATACCACAATGTTATTTCTGAGGGAGTAGTTCGTGAGGTGCAAACTTGACTAAAGAAGAAAAGAGTCCAAGCCCTCAAGGTGAAAATTTCATTTCGTGGATTCTCCAAAGAATGAACTAAAATACAAAGGAAAGCTTGGCATAGCAAAGAAAATAATAAGATGTCTAAGATGTAGAAGGAGTATTTCTCGTGCAATGATCTTGAATTAAAGGAAAAGGAAAGCTTACAAAAATGCAAGTCTACACTTCTATTTCCTACACTAAAAGAGTTTTAATGCATACCCTTGTTCTAGATTTTGAAGTGAAAAGGGTAATTTTGATTAAGCCAAAATCAACTAATTTGGTGAGTAACTAATCTTGATACTAGAGGAGGTTTAAGTAAATACTATGTGCATCAAATTTATGAACCATGATATGGGTGGAAGTAATTTTTTTTAAAGAGCCATTAACCTATCCAATTTATTACAAATCTAGCCATTATGATTGCTAGTTTTGAGTTATTTCATTCTGTGGCACCAATGTTCAAATTTTTGAGTCTATATGATTAGATTTTCCCCAAAAAAAGTTCTTCATGTTGTAATGACTATTTTGTTAAAGCAATTTGTCTCCTCTATAAATTATAAGCTAATAGAAATCAAAGTAGCAGGGTATGATTGCCTAATCAGATTAGAGAGTGAACTAAACAACTATTCTGACACTTTGTTCAAATTCTATGACCCAAGAAATCTACACAAAAGACTCAACACCTAGCCTATCCATCCAGTTACCCATTAATTGAAAGAGAGTAGATTAGTCGAGGCTATTGTATTCCTTAAATGGCTATGTAAGCACTAGAATTAGTAAAGGAATTTATTGAAAGATACAACCTGGAGAAAAAGTAGATATTTCTACTTGATCAATCTATTATGCTTCCTGTACACAAGCAATTGATTCAATTTTCATTTGGCATCCCAGTAAAGGAGGAGAATTGTGATATTGACTTTTCTTCTTCTACATCGATGTTCAATGAGAAGAAAAATCTTAGGAGAGAGGACATGCAGAGAACTTGGTTTCAGACACCTCATTCCAGAAGAGTAAGATCTCAAGGACCATTTTTAGAACAAATTCAAAGAGGGAAATTATGGATATATTAGTATTGCTGCTAAGATTGAAAGGAAAAGAGGAGATTTTGGATTTCATTGAGAATCAATTCTACTTGGTCCATGTTACTTGTGCTGAAGGATTGCAAATTGTTTGGGTTCAAATTCTATGTGAAGAGCTCACCTCCAAGCTTAATTCAAAAAATACATTCAAGTAGTTCTTTATGTCTTCTTATTTATTATATGTCTTAGTGAAACATCATCTCTGGCCTAGTCTTCATAGTATTGAAGACTATGATGAGAATACCAAGGTGTATGAATTATATCCTAACCTATAATTGCAAAGGAGTTTTGAGACATATGTAAAAGTAAATGATGCCTTCACAACATGGCTATGCTGAAAATTGTAAGGGTTCCCTGAGCGAAGATTCTCACCTAATGCCATACCAACAATCAACCAATTTTGGTGCTGTTTGATACAATTTCCATCTTTCTCCCACCTGAGAATTGGTGCATTTGATGGCTTTCCCAAGAGGCTTCCCAAGTATCCTAAAGATAAGGTAGTTCTAGTTGAATTGTGTAGGAAAATACTAGAGGTGAACAACATGTTCTCTAATGTGAAGAAGATAGCTATAATTCCTTTTCTATTAGTGGTAGGACCCTATTCTTGCGCCCAAAATTTAGTTAAAGCCTTTGAGAGAAGGACTAAATTGATTGATTATGAGGTAATAAGACCCCAATATGACACTATTAACTTTGTGAAAGATCACTTGAAGCTAGGGTACACTCATAGCAATGTCCCAGATATTGAAGACTATTGGGATGGATGTTATAAGAATACCAAACCAAAGAAAGGTACTAGTCTAGATTGAAAATAACTCAAATTAAGTTGTTTAATGATGTTGTTGATGTTAGTAATCTTGTAGATGATGGATCCTATATACATCCCTCAAATTAAAAGAAAATTAAGGACACTCCTATACTATCAACTTTTCCTAAAGGCCCTATTATTGATGCAATGGAAGTCTTGATGCATAGTATCATCAAGAGGATGGAAAAAAGGGTGGAATAGACCAAAGAAAGGAAGACAAGGAATGGAACTGCAAGTTCTACTAGTGGAGTGGCTTTTGGTACAACTCAATCTACTACTGCTACATCCAAAACTATTTCTACATCAACATTAGTCAGTCCATCACAATAATTTGGTGGAGGAGGAGACCAAATTCTTAAAAAGAATGTTCAAATCACTCCAACCTATGGAGGAGGATCTTTTCCAGACATTGGAAAGATCAAGGATGAAGATAAAGTCAAGGAAAAATAAAAGGAGAAGGAGAAATTATTAGCTAAGCCCTCCTCTCTATGCCTGTCAACAACCTCAATGGTGACACTAATTCTCTGGATGGTCAAAAGTAGGAGGCATCTAAAAAAGGTGATATTCTAGCCCTTTCTATCACTAAGGAAACTTCTTTCCATATTTCCAGCCAAAGCAAGATAACCCCTCTAGTTGTAAGGAAGTTGTTTGATTCTACAACTCTACAGTTGGCACTCAATGTCCTTTCAACCAAGTCTTGGTTGGAAGAGACTATTAATGAAAAGAAGAGATGATTTGAAGAAGCTACTTCATCTAAAGACCTCATTGTGTAAACAACTTCATCTCAGCCAGCATCAAAGAAGGAAAAGAAGCAAAAGACAACATTGGCCATAGATTCCTCTACTAGTCATATGCTAGTGAAGATTACAGAACCTCAAAAGGAGGGCAAGTTTCATGAGCTAATTGCTAATGATTTTTAGATAGGATAGTTGGCATAGGTGTTCCAATGCATGATTCTATGGTCAACATCTAGAAATCAATAAATGAGAAGATTGAGGATAAACTAGAAGAATTAAGATAAGAAAAGAGGTACTCAAAGCCTCAAATAAGGAATTGATGAATTACATCAAAGCCACACTTGGAAGCATCTCTACAAGCACATTCAACCCAAGTGTAGAGGAGAAAAATAGTCTACTACTTAAGCTACATCAGGAGAAGTAGTTTAGTCAAATTGGTCATGCCTAGATTGATGAAATGAAAGCCCAATGTCCCCCTCTCATTGAGAACCTTGGAAATCTGTTGTTAGATAATAACAAATTGAGAGAAGAAATGTCAAGCCATCAGATTTTAATGTAAAAAGAATTAGAGAGCCTAACAAAGCAATTGGTCTTATTGCAAGCGGTGACTAACATGAAAAATAATGTTTCTACGACCCACATGATACTTAAAACAGGCCAAGAACCATTGCTTCACTGGAAGCAATCATTAGAATTCAAAATTGAGAGCTTAGTGATGTCTAAAAATGAGCTAAAATATGTATATGACCTAGTAAATAAAATCATGGACAAGATATTTGAATATCTAAAGGCTTTTCACACCAAGTCATACGTTACCAAAAATGCTCAACTAGTAAGCATTGAAAGAATGAAGACTAAATTCCTAAAATTTGTTGATGAGGCTACTGATTCATCAAACTTCCAGGTGACAAAGATCCTAAAACTTTTAGGAATGGATTTTTTTCTAAGGCATAAAATGGAGAAGCTCCAATCAAAGATTTCCAAAGTTGAAGAATTGATAAAAATGCATGATTACTAGATGATTAGAGCTAACAACATTCTCATTCTAGGTGTCCATGAGATGAAAAGTGTAACTAATTCAAGGTTGTAACCCCAAAGAAAACTAATGCCCTAACAAAAAATTACACTTTTTTGTCAAAAATATGACAAGTGTCATCTCTTCTCTCTTTCTCACTTTTTAATATTGTAGCCATATTTGGCAATCTCCTCGTAGGGTAAAATTTTATAATAGATAACTATCCAGTCAATCCTATTATCAGAATGATTCAAAGATTCTCTATAGAGTAATAATAACATGCAACTAGCCAGCTCTAAAGGGCCTATTAATGTAACTTTTGAGAAGTAAATGCATCGACAAAATGTGGATTTTGGTAAACCCCTATAGCTGGGACTACTATGTGAGACTCTGCACCCATATTTTAATTCTGTCATTCATATTAGCCTAGTTTTAGTTCTTTTATGGTGGTTGAAATGAAATGTGTTGTTAATAAAATTGTGGGATTATAAATGAACTGTATTTTATTTCTTTCATATCAGTGGTTATAAACTTTATGTCCCTTATTTGTAGTATATCTCATTTCCTCTATTTTATACAAGTTAATTCATTTTAATCTTCATGATTGTGTGGGAGTTTTGGATTTATCAATCTTAGCTACTAAGTAAGAAACAAATAATTTTTCTAAAACCTTGATAACTTAGGCAATTGGGGCATTGCTAAGTTTATGATCGTCCTCCTTCTTATGCAGTATGCACTATTAGCTAGTTTCACATCATTGCATCTTGAATTTAGTAGGTTAAATAAGCTCCATTCAGGTATCAAAGGAACTTAAGGTGACTTATAATGTATTCATAGCTATGGATCTTTATGATCATAATTTGAGATTCACCTAGATTATTTCAAGACTTTGAGCAATCTTGTCATATCTCTTCTACTCTTTGGTTAAGAGCACACCCCTAAAATCTAACTAATCTATAAAAACAACATTCATTGTAGATCTTAGCATACAAAGGAGTTGTACCTTTCAATTTAGGGGTCCTTGATAGAATACATACACTGACCCATTTTGTTGCTAACAACTTTTTCTTTCTCCACATTGGGCATATTAAGTCTCAAGGCATAATCCAAATCAAAGGAAGAAAAAATATTAACTAACACAAGAGAAGCTAGAAGAAGGTATAAAAGGAAATAAAATTGAAAGATAAAAGGTTAAATCATCGAGTGATTAGCCAAAGATCTAGAAGACTCGAGATAAGTGGAATCTCAATTTGTCAATGAGAGTGACAAGAGAGAAGTCACATTTGAAGTGTTGTTGTGTTGAGGAGAATCAATCTTGGCTAGAACAAGGTTATCATGTGGTAGAGTAAGGAGATCCAAGTACACAAGTGATCGAGGTCTAAAGTTGCAAAGCCAATAGAAGGTAGAGCATAGTTCCAAATTGGTCAAGAGAGATGAAGAATGATTTATTCTCAAGCCAATTATAGTAGCTACTTGTCACATCATTTCATATTGTTTACTAATCTTTTCAATAGTAAATCCCATCGAGGGTAGACCCTAATAGGTTATTTGTAAAAATTTCCTAATGTGGTGACACGTTAACTTGTGTTCTAAAGTCATTTAACTAGACTTCTCCTAACAGGGCAAGACTGGATGACACCTAACAATGTCTTTGTAATCTTCTAACAGAGATAAGCTCTTGATGGAGCTCACTTTAGGAGAGTGTAGACTTCATGAGGGTCAAGTAACACACTATGGTTTTTACCCTAGATGGGTTCCCATGAGATAAATATTGTGTTATGTATTTTTATTTTTATGTTCTTTATCCCAATCGATTAAGTTATAGCCAACACAAACCCATAGATAAGTGTGAAGTGTGATTAAGAGTAAAAATTTAAAACTAGTGCATATGATTCACCCCCACCCCCTTGCCCTCCCCTCCCTTAGTATACTAGCCTATGGTAGGACCAACATAAAGCATCCCACCAAACATAAATAGAAAGATGAGAAAATATCATCCACACCCTATCTAGAAGAAATATTTTAGTCCCATCAGAGTTGTGGAAATTTTTTGGTTCTTTAAGTAGAGGAGATGAGATTTATTCTCCTACCAAGATATCCTTCCATCCTTATGCACTGTCAGTAGAAGTCACCCCTGGTTGTTCCATCTGAGCCACACCCACCTTGAAGGAGGTGTCCAGAAAAGATAAATCATCCCTAGAAGAATCTTCAGTAGGTGAAATTCAATATTCCTGAGCATGGTTAACCGCACTTGTGTAATGTAGGACTCAAGACAACTTTTCCCACTTCACCCTGGGCCCCTAAGTTAGAGGTTAGTAGTGGGAGTAGATCTAGACAAACAAGGGGTCCTATATCATGGAGTGGATCACCCTCACAAGTCATAGAAGCCATGGAAGGAATCCAAAAGAGTTTTAGGCAGTAAAGTTGCATACCACTAAAAATAGCATTTATTTTTTATTATAAATTGAAGTATTTGATTAATTGTACGAGTTGAAACATAGTTCAGAAGATGTGGCTATATTTTTTTGTAAATTTATCTTTTTCAAATGAAAACAATATAGGAATTTATGCATTAAAAAAAATCTTCATCTTTTAAAGTTCCTTTGTTTGGTTGAATTGGATTGAAATTGGAATTTTCTTCCAATTCTATGTTTGTTTCTAAAAAATGAATATGAAATATGCTTTTCTATATTCTAATTTATTCCAAAATGAGTATTCTTATCTTCCACCTCAAACTCTAGAGTTGGAAAACCAAATCCAATTCCACTTTGCAGTCAATCAAATTCAATAAGTCTTTGAAGTCTATATATTATCTGTTAAATTATTCCAATAGTTTATGTAGATGCTTAAAATCGTTCCTAAACACTATATTAATTAATTTTAATATTTCTCATGACATTGTAATTAATTAATTATATTGCTCACATTCTTCTACTTATTTAATTAAATTATTTTAATTAAATGAGTTCATTCTCTTAAGTATTTAAATCTAATTTAAATACTTCTAGCCTTAATGTGTTAAATTAATTTAACACATGATCCTCCATGTTTCCCCATTTTTAAATAAATTTTATTTATTTAAACCCTCACATCCCATTAATTCCTCTAAACCCATGATAAATTAAATCTCATTTAATTTAATCTTAAGGCTAACCTAGAGCCTAGCCTATAACCATCATTTTTTTCCTCTTAAGCCTACTTCTTCTCTAATCCCACTTAATCATTTCTAATCTTCTTCTTAATCCCCCTCATTAACCTAAGAGTGTGCTCACACATGTGTGAGATGGCATGCCTACACACTCCCCTTTGCACTCTTGTCTCCCACTCTTCTTCTCAAGTTTGCTCACACATGTGTGAGAAAACTTTGAATTCTTGACCATTTGCATGGCTTGCATGTCACCTTATGTGGCATCTACATGGATGCCACCTCACAAAGCCCTCTCTTGAGCCTATAAATAGAGGCCTTGTCTCAAGCATTGGCATCTCCCATTATTGCATTGTTACCATGCCATTTTGAGTCTTGAGCTTTCATGCTAGGGTTTTCATTGTAGTTTGAATTTTCATAGAGATTTCTAGGTGAATACTAACCATTTGGTAGCTGGTTTAACTTTGCATTTGCATTATTAGTCTAGTTTACATGCATTTTCTCATCTCTATTTCATTTACATCTTAGTTTAGCTTGCATATCTAGTTAGTTTCTTTGTTGTATTTCATATTTTCACAATTGAATGCTTTTAAGTATGGTTTTCTCCATAGCCATTTCTTGAAGTATTCTTCATTTCATGTAGTTTAGGATCATATTGCATCCTCACTCACATTTTCACATTCACTCAAGAGATTCACTCCATTGTTGTGTTTGGGAGAGCACACCAAACATACCCTCCATCTTAACACACCAACAAGGCCTCTTATGAGTGCCTTTGTTGAGCTGTAGAGGTGGCTGGAAGATTGGTTTTGTTGGTTGCTTAGAGTTGCAAAACTCAAGCAAGTATTAGTTTAGTTTTTTTTCATTTTGATGAATTATTGTTACATGTTTTGATTTGAACTAATGTTTGCTTGTTGATTCATGCTCTCAACAGGTCACATTTTCTAGCACACAGTTTCTTTTTTGCCAACCAACCAAAACTTTTAGTTTCTATGTTATAATCTTAAATTAAAAATGTAACTTTTTTTCTTATTAAAAAGTCAAGCTAACTCAAGAACAAAAGTTTGTCCAGAGGTAATGTCATGTTAGAGGATGTTTAGTTAAATTGGATTTTAAACCAGAAACTTTAATCTCTTAAAATTATGTTTTTAGATATTATATTTATATAGTTTTGAATGTTTAGCAATGTAATTTTTAGTGGCTAATATTACAAATTTTTAGTTGGCAATTTGGCTAATAATTTAATATTTAATGCAACTTCAATCGCCACATCTTTTTAAAATTTAGTTCTAAAATATTTAAAACTGCTCAATTCTTTATTTTATTAAATTAGATTTGATTCACCTAAATATTATATATTATTAGAGAAATTAAAATTAATTCACCATTAATTACCATAATTATTAGTTACTTTAGGATATATCACCAATTTTTAGTTTTCACTATTGTTTTAAAATATAATATCATGATCCTCATAATATTCCATGAAGTAAAAAATATTTAATTTTGATTTGCAATATTCCATGGTGACTAATGAACTTCCTATTATTATTGAGATTTGCCAATAGATTCTATACAAAAAAAAAATTCCAAAATAATCGCCAATATAAATAGTATTTAAAATAAAAAAATTGAGAAATTGGCCAATAGAAATAATTTTATTTTTTAAAATAATGAAATATTCGCCATTACTTTATATCTTTTTTTGGAGGTGGGTTTCTTAAAATTTACCCTAATGTTTAGTGATGTTGGTAGAAAGCTAACATTTTAAACCATCCCAATTTTAACATATGTTGGAATTTTATACAAGTATTGTATTTTGAGTTGTTGCATGTAATCAAACTACTAGTAGCAAAACCAAATTCAGATGATGTCCCGAGTTTTAGCAAAAAAAATATTGCACTATGCATTAGTAAAAATTATCCCAACATACCATTGCACTTACTTTGTTATTTGCAAATTTATTTTCATCTTTCTAATATGAGAGAATGTATATGTAGAAAATTTGTTGCCTTAAAATCTAGCGTAGATGCCCAAAGAAGATTTGTTTACTATTAGCAACTATGAGAAAAAGTTCTAGTTCCATAAGTACCTTGTTTTTGGGATTATAATTTAGATCACTCTTTCTTACTCAATATATTTGATTTATTCTATATACAAATAGCTTTGTGTAAAATCATAATTGTAATTAAATGATAAGATCTTGACATAGTTGTTTAAGTTAGACAATCCATATGTTTGTAGTGATAAACATAAAAAAGTCCAATTCTAGATTTATAGAGCCAAGCATAGAAAATGTATCTTTTTACTCATCTTCCAAGTGACTCAAATGATTCCAACCATATTCAAAAAAATGTTTTCTAGATTTGGAATGTCTCAAATTGGTAAATTCCAACATTTTGTACTTCTACAAAATAAACACACTCTTAATACATTTTGGAACGAGATTAGTCCATGACTAATTTATTCTCATTTTTCAGTGAGTGGGACTTGAACATTGGTGGATTTATCAATAATCATTTGAATTCAAATTTGTAATTAAGTTTCATTTGTTTAGAAGGAGATTGATATTAGTTAAAAAGAATTCTTATTTTTCTTTATGGAGATTTAAAACATTAGAATCTACACAAAATGAAAGTGCCCTAATCTAGTGATGTTTTTATATTATGAATAGGTTATTTTCATATTATATATGTATATATGTATATGTGTGTGTATATATGTATATATATGTATACACATAGGAAATATTGAGGCTATAAAATCACTCCACGTAAATCATACAAGTCATGCTCAAAATACTAACAACAAAAACAACAAAAACATGGGTCAACCATAGAAACCAAATTGTATCAAGAAATTAACGTAAGAGGGGGATCAAGGACATTTTATTTATCCCATACATCAATAAGTTAAAATTAGGGTCTAGAAGGGACTAACCGTCATTTTTTTTTCATATTTACCCTCTATCCTTGAGGGAGAAATGGCTAGAGCCAATTGGAGGATGCACTTGGAGGAAGTGGCCCAACCAAAATCTCTACCAATATTTAGCTAACCAAAGCCATGCTATCATTCATCCAAGCAAGAGTAAAACTACCATGTAAAAGTGAAGATGAGATTATCTCTAAAAATATCTTCCCATGCCAAAGGGACAATGTAAGGCTTGAGACCACAACATTTGAGAGTTGTGAACATAGGAACAATAGCCACATTGATACCTTTAGGGTTGAGATCTACAATCATAGATAGAGACATTATGTGGGATTTTAGTAACCATACATGTGACATTATCCAAATGTAAATTAATTCCTACAAATGATCTACTTTATTTTCTTGTACATAACAACAAAATGTGTATTACATATGCATGCTTTAGTATACATTGAAATATTTATATAAAGATTGTTATAAGTAACAATGCACTTATATTATTCCATAGATTGAAGAGTATTTCCATCCTGGAATAATTTCATAGCTATATAAATTCAAAGGGAAGTTTGGGTGAATTCCCAAACAAGATCATATACAAAGAGAAGAGTTTATGCCTCAATGGATGAAAAAAACATGAATCTAGACTAACTATTGTTGTGCTCTTGTGCAATACCAAATAATATGAATGAAAATCTCAAGTTGTCTATAAAAGGGCTTTGAAGAATTGACACAACTAGAAGTCAAAGTCAAGAGTCAAAGGGAAAGCCTTGGAAAATAATACACCAAGCAAAGTGAGTTACTTTGGGCTCCACAATGGCATACCATACTATAAGAAACCATGTCCTCAAGTAGATTCAAAAGAATACAAGTGTCATCACTAGTTCAAGGTGTAGACCATATGCAGGTGATAAACTAGCCAATGGTAGCCCATCTTGGTCTTGTAGTTGCAAAATGAAATACATAGAAACCATTTTAAGTCTTTTTAGCTTGGCTTGACAAAATGGATGTTGTAATTATGTATAATAATTTAGAAGTGGTATCAAGATTACCAGGTCAAAAGCTTTTTAGTTTAGATGATAAAGAAGAAATTGAGCTTGCAAATATTTCCAAGTGCAAAGATTCATACTTGCACAAGGGAAATATCTCTCATACTATGAATGCCACTTTTATAAAAATGTAGAGCACAAATAACAAGAACTTTGACTAAAGGAGGTCCATGTGACTAAATTAGCACAAACCACCATATATTATGATGGTTAAATGAGAGACTATCATGAAAGATGGTCATATCCCAACGAATCTTATTAGAAGCTAGGGTTTTCATTGTACTGAAAGATTAAACAATCAATGTCTGATACAACCATTGGACTTATGGAGTCTACAAAAGATGGTTAATCCATGTTGTGAACCCCATAAGAGATGCTAGCTAAATGCTATTAATCCTCCTCCTAGTTTCACTCATCATGACCAAAAAATATTTTATGTTGTAACAAAGCTCTGATCCCACTTGTTAGGAGCTAGGGTTATCATTACACCAAAATATTGACATGTTAGTTCCTAATGTAACCAATGGACTTTTAGAATCCACGAGAGGTGGTTAAGCCATTTTATGAACCTCGTGGGGATGTTGGATGAGTGCTAAAAAATCTAAGCTTTTAGAGATTCCCAAGCACTCCATATTCTTTTAGAAGCACAAGTATATTAGATCTAGAGTCTCCCATTACCATAAGGGTTTAAAATTTAATTCCATTCTAGAGTCCCTCTAAAGGCATCAATATCCCTAGGAATATATATGAAATCTATGATGATCAAGTCCAAAGGCCCACAAAAAAGTCTAGAAAGAGCCTTTAAATATTATTGTGAGTGGATTTAGTAGTATCCAACATGAAGAATAGTAAACATGGGTTGTTAAAAAAATATTGGAACAAGTCTAGAATATTCTAGCTAAAGAAAGAAACTTGATAATCGAGTAAGAAAGTTTCACATCTTTCTAATCTAGCAATGTATTCTAGAGATAAAGAGGAGAGCCTTGAGAACAAAATTACTTGCTCATAAAATGAAAATATTTTCCTTATGGTGTATTCAATTTCACCAATTTTGGAGGATCCAAGGTGGAACTATTGAAGTTTATGAAAGATAAACCCCACAACTCCTAAGAATCACCTGCATGCAAACACCTATCACAAAAAGAGAGAAGCAAAAACTATGGAGGCAAGAATTGCCAAATCCATAGATGAGATATTCTTGATGAGAAAAAAAGAGATTTCTATTATCAATGGTGAATGAATGAATTAAAAAGAGATCAATCCTTATAAAAGGAGATCAAAACCTTAAGGTTGCATGATAATAACTAATAAAAGAATGAATTATTATATGCCTAAAGTTTAGCTTAAGTAAACTAGAGGTAATAAGTGACTTAATAATTAAATCAAAATGATTTAATTAATAAGGCAATATCTTATTACTCTAACACTCCCCTTAAGATAAACTTAGGGGTAGCTAAAAACCTAGAAACTACTATGGAAAGTAAATTAGATCCCAACAACTAAGCCTGATGAGGTACCCAAGCACAACCAAATCTCTATAAAGAGGAGAAATAGAGAAAACCACATGGGAAAAACCCTACTGTAAAAAGACATGGAAATAATGTTCTAGAAAATAGGAACAAAAGATGATCATGAAGAACACCACTGAAGCATGAAGCTGCAAACACTACCAAACTACTGACCTAAAGAACCTCCACTATATAGAACATGACCAAGTAGAGAAGACTAAGTCTGAAGAGTTGATCAATTGATGATGGAAGGTATCTTCATGGCCTCCAAAAATAAGAATGGAAGAATATCTATATGGTAAATGATCTATCTCATCGAAATGCATAGGTATCCAACCACTGCAATCATCTAGTACATAGGATCAAATAATGAATACATAGCTCACTCCATCAAACAAAGAAAGAAATAGAACCAACATAACCCCCTATAATGATGAGAGGTAAGACATGAATACTAAAACTAAATGCAATATCTTCTATAGAAAGAAGAACCAAGAACATTAAGAATGCAAAAGAAGTACAAACACTTGTAATGGCATGTGTCATCGACACATCATGAGGCTAATGTCATGGAAGGAACACTCACTTGACAAAGGAAGATGGCAAATATGGCCAACATGAAACCCCCTAAGGCAATTTATAATGTAGTGTGAGGACAAGTAAACACAAAGAAGTGCAAGATCTTGAAATGTAATAGAGTGACACTTTATCTCAAATTTGCAAAAAATGCATACAAAAGGATGTCAAAAAAGATCAAAAGAGACATAAGGTTGATACAATAAATAGTCTAACCAATGGAAAATTATCTAAAACAAAAAAATTGATCATTGAACCTGAAACAACCAAGATATCCATTAGAATGCAAAAAACAAAAAATTGAATGGGATGTGCTTGGAGTAGAATTTGGAAAATAGAATGTTTCGAAATATGTCTCTCAGAGTGCAAAACTGGACTTCTAACTTTGACAGACAAAATGAAATACCAAACAAGATAAAAAATCTAAATAAACTACACCATTACAATGGGCTTAGAATTGACTTTTTGACACTTCGTTTAGATAAAAAAATGGAGCCTGGATGAGCAAGTTATGGCCAAACAACCACATGTAGGTCAAGAAGCATTGGAAAGGAAAAAAAATACCACCTTGGGATCTGTTCCAAAATACCTCAAAAATCATGTTTACTTGTAGAAAAATTACCTCGAGAAATGTTCTATTTATGTACCAAAACTATCTCGATTTATGTGCCCAAAATTATATTTTTGTGCAAAAAAATTCTTAATTTTTGTATAACAAACCACAGAAGCGTCTCCTCGGGAAACATGCCAAAAATCTTGATTTATGTACAAAATTTTGAAAATAGTCATCTTGTGAAATGTGCCAAAATCTTGATTTTTGAACAAAATATCTCGATTTTCATACCTGAAATTTTGAAAAGTAATGCCTAGGGAAACATGCTAAGAATCAAAAAGTTGCCACCTTGAGAAACATGCCCAATCTAGGAGAAATTTTTTTTACCCTCAAATTCCTATTGTGTCCAAAGTTGAAAAATTTTATATGAAAATAAGGGTTTTTGGGTGCTCTAAGCTTAACGATGATGTCCGTTTAGGCTGAAAGTGTACTTGAAATCAGCGACCCCCCAGATTCAATACAAAATAACTCTAAAAAATAAAACCCTCTGAAAGAAAAAGCACATATTTCAAAGCCAAGCCAGAAATCTCATAAATAGAATAGGGGCATGAGGATATGGAGCTCTGATAACATGTTGAAGTTGATGAAAGTTAAACCCCACAATTCCCAAGAATCACCTGCATGGAAACACCTGTCATAGAAAGAGAGAAGCAAAAACTATGGAAGTAGGAATTACCTGATCCATAGATGAGGCATTCTTGATGAGTAAAAAATAGATTGCTATTATCAATAGTGAATGAATGAGTTACAAAGAGATCAATCCTTATAAAAGGAGATCAAAACCCTAACAGGGTAAAACTTAGGTTAAATGATAGTAATTAATCAAAGAATTAAGTATTATATGCCTAAAGTTTAGCTAAAGTAGACTAGAGATAATAAGTGGCTTAATAATTAAATCAAAATGATTTAATTAATAAAGTAATATCTTATTACTCTAATAGGAACATTAATAAAGGAATTTTTATAACATTGGGTTTTATGGCATTGAATAGTTAAGCTAGAAACTTGACAAAGGGTGTCAAGACATTGAAGAGTTGCTTGAATGTTGTGTTAAGAGTTTTAGGTACAAGGGAGGGGGGTGTTAATCAACACAACCAAATCATTCCAAATTTTAATTGCTGACCTAGAAAACCAAATTGCCAACTTCCAAATAACTAGACATATAATTGGTATTAATAAAGCATAATAAACTCAAATTTCCATATGCATAACGCATGAAAAAATTATTTTGGTCATATGGGAACATTTATTAAAATGTAAAAATCATGGTGGAGATGATACTAATAAATCTATAATACTACAGTAAATGAGTTTCCATATTAGGAGCATGTAACTACCCTTTTTGAGGGTTCACATTGTTAGAAGTGAATTTATACCCTGCTAAAAGTACAAATAGATCTTCTTAAATTTACCTTGTTAAAATATTTATATAACTCTTTTGAGAGTCTACCCTTGTTAGGGGATTTTCAACTTAGAACCTATTCACTAGTTATAACTATTGGGAAACAACTAAATCTCTAATCTAGATATGGAACTCTTTGCCTATTACATCCCTTTTGATCTCTTATTTGATTTTACTGCATTGTACACTTCTCTTCTCTACACCTTGATCACAACTATTGGATCACTCTCTTATACTATCTTGCATTAATCATTCTCTTTTATTGATTTCACTCAATTCTCTTTCCTTTCTCTCTCATTAGTCAATTCTAGAACACATCCTTTAATAATCTCCCTCTTTTGCCTCTTAATTATGACCCTTCATTTGAAATTCTAGTTTCCCTCTCTATATTCCTACATTTTTCACATATCTCAATGATTTAGTTTGACTAGGTAGATATCCATCTTTGTTTTACCTATCTTCCACTTTTATTGATCAAAACGTATTATATTTCTAAATGTAATCCTTGTATCTTTTCCAAGCATTCACTTTGTGGATTTACATTATCCAATGCAATCACATTTATGTATTTAACCTCTTCCTTGATTGGTTTGCAAATCATCCATACTTTATCATATGATAAATAAATATTATTTATTTATTTATCCCTTTATCCATATTTTTACAATTTATTAATTTAACATTAATTAATTGACTAATTATTGATTTATGGAATTTTTATGATTCTTAAATCCTTATTTTCCATTTTGTGGGAATAAAAGAATTTTCAAATTCAATAAAACTCCCTCCATTTTCTAAATGAGATTTTATTCCGTAGTTTGTGCTTAGCTTCCTCTTTTCTAGCTACCACTTCCTAGTTTTTAGCCTACACTTTCCCTTTTCCTTTTGTCTTAATTTATGACAATTTTGTCATAGTTCATGACCATTTCCTTTTTCAGTTTATGATTTTCATAGTTCATGATAATTTTTCTCTTTTTCTATTTGTCATGTTTTTTTTATAGCCTATAACAAATTCCATTTTTTGAATCTTTAATTTCTAATTGTGCATCTTTTTATCATATTTAATGACAAATTTCCTCTTTCAATTTGTAAATTTCCATTTTCTATGACATTTACCTTTTTGTGGACTTAATTGCTAATTTTTAATTTCTCTTGTAAATTCTATAAATTGTGATAATTTCTCTCATTTTTGGTTAACCATATTTTTTGAGTACTCTTACCATCAATTTTCTTTGGTGAATTAGGTGCATACTGTCACATGGGAGAAACACATCAAATTTAAATAAGAAAGAAAAGTATTGGAGCATCTTGAGGGAGTGTTTATTTGGTTTATTTCATATTTAATGCCATTTCCTTCATAGATTTAATGTTAGGTTAAGAATTTACATTCTATGCTTTCAAAGTTAGTGTTTGATCATAGATGAATTTTATTAATGTGTCCAATTGATCAATTAATGGATCCTCCATGTTGCATTCAGTTTTAGGTATTACCTCTGCTAAGATGTTTCTATCCTATCTTAACACTTATTTCTTCTTCTTCCTATCTTTGATGGCTTTTCTCTTCACATTTTATGAATTCTCCATCAATTCTTTGGTTTCTAACTTATCAACATCCATAGGTGTAGGAATTATCTCTTCTTCACCTATATCCTCAAATTCTTCCTCAATCAAAAGTTTCATTGATTTTCTTTTCTTCACCATACTTGACTCAAGACCAAGCTCCCTTCTTACTTGATATTCTTATTCACTCTTTTTGGTGACTTTCTTCAATCATCTCATCTTTATCCTCTACTACAACTATATCTACTTGTCCTATAGATAATTATAGTTGACTAGTAATGTCAACATCTTTGGCTTCACTAGGTGGTGTCTTATCCTATCATGCTTTTATCTCATATACCTATTCGGGATTATTGTGCACCCCACCAACAATTATCTCTTCTACTATAAAATCATCATTAACTCGTATCATTGATGAGTGTGTCAGGGTTTCCTCATCAAGCTTTATCATCTTTCTCCATGATTCAACTATCTCCTCATGTAATCTTTGAGTATCTTCCACTAGGATTCTAGTTGCTCTTTCCTTTACTCTAAGTTTTTCTTATGATCTTAAAACAATTTATTGGCATCTTATAAACTTATTTTTGGTTGAGATTTCATTAAAATTTTCTCTGTGATGTCTTTTTTCCATTTGTAAGGTAGATGTCCACCTTGTATCAATAAGTATTTACAACTCATCAAGAAGTAGTTGTTAGAAATGTTTAGAATAACTAAGAGGGAGTGGGGAGGGGGGTGAATTAGTTACTCAAGGTCTATATGTATCACTTAAATATTTGAACATTAAACACATCACTATTATACTTATCCTACATATCATGTTATTGCTCATTCACTATTGTAAAACTATCATAAGAAATTCATCAACACTAAGATTTTACATGGAAACCCAATTTGGGAAAAACCACCAGTAGCATGTCACTCTTTTTCACTCTTTTGAAGTGAGATTTTTTAGGAGCCAACCCTATTAAAGGTTACAATACACACTATTAAATGTCAATTTAATCACCCTATTAGGAGTGGCCTTATAAGAGGACTTTGATCATTCCATTTAGAATATCACCTAGTTAAAGGATTTACACAGAATGTTAAGTCTTCAAATGACTGTTAGGTCAACCTCTGTTAAAAGGATTTCACAAACTATTTACAATGATAAAAAAATAAAATAGTAGGCTTTGATCTATGTAATTAAAACTCACTTTTACTGGTTTAGCTCTCTATTCAGTCCTTATGTTGTTTCATTGATAAGCCTTTCATTGTCATCTGTAATCTTGATTTTCTTAGACACCCTTCAAGCAATCAGTCCACTCTTTTAATCAAAACTTAAACCTTCTACTCAAATTCACTTATCAACAACAATATCACATCTGCAAGCTCTCTTTTAGCTTCACATCCACTCACTTGTGTCTATTTGATCAACCTTGCTTTATATGACTTCCTTCACATACAAACTCACACTTCTTGATCCTCTATTTCTTCATGTGTGTGCACTCTCTTTTGTTTGGCTATGCACCTCCTAAATAGGAAATATGTGCTTTACCATTTTCTACATCCATCGTAGATCTTAGAGTTTATGATCATATTCAACTTGATTCAATGTATTTATACATCTTTGTGATCATCCTCTAGAAACTTCTCCTAGAATCCTTTGGTTAGGTCTTTACCTAATCACCTTCTTGAATTTAATGATCCAACCCATCAAATCTTATCTTCAACATGTTTTACATCTCCCAATAAATCAATTGAGTTGACTTGATCTTATAATGTCTTTGAATTTGATCTTTTATTGTCACTCAGCAATCACTAAATTCTGACACTCGGTCAATGCTAAAATACTCAGTATTTGTTTAAGATTTCTGGCTTGGCATCAACTGACTTACTTGGTCAATGCTAATTCTTAGTCAACACTAGATTTTCTTAGCACTAACTATGGCTCGATTAACACTAGAATTATTCAACACTTCTTAGTATTTTACTCTTTTTCTTGGCTCGGCTTAGCTTCCTTGACATAAACAATTACTTTTCTTTATCAAAGTCTATCTAATAAAATTCCCATTGTAACTCCTTTTCATAACTTCAAACTTTCCTCTAGGTGCTATAGTTATGAGTAGCTCTCAAATCCTCTTCACCAATCAAATAGATATGACATTTAGATTAGGGAGCAATATGTCTCATCCATAGATTTGACATCAACAACAACTAAAAAATTGTTGCAATTGTAAGTTTCCAACAATTGGAACAATTGTTGTTTTGTCATTGATGTCAAATCTATGGATGAGACATATTGCAACCTAATCTAAATGTCACATCTATAGATTTGACATCAACAACAAAACAACAATTGTTCCAATTGTAAGTTTCCAACTATAGTAAATGTAACTCTAGGGATGTTCTCTTGAATCAGTGCAAATTTAGAACAATTGTTTCTTGAATTCTCTTCTTGTCTTCTTTGTTTACCAATTTTTTTCTTCCCTTTACCACTACTAAGCCACTTGATAATGTTATTCATTTGAAAAAATATTTAATTGTGTGTGCTTTATTATGCACTCCTCTATTCTTTAGTTTTGAAACTTGTTGATTTGACTCGATGATTTCTTCTTCTTCTTCAACTTCTTGTTATTTCTTGTCATGTTTCTTCTTTTTAGTAACTTCCCACCTCTTCTTATTTTTCAACTCAACCTTTTTTTCCTTATTAGTTGATCAAGTAGCCTTCTTCTTTACTCTCTTTTAGGTGAAGGGAATGTTAGAATATGGACCCTCTATCACCATATTTGATGTACCATATATTACTTCTCCTTCACTTGGCATCTACTAGGCTTGAAAAATAGACCTACTACTAGTTTTGATTAGTGTTTTCATCTCCTTTACTTTTGTAGAAATAATTTGTTCAAAGGTTCCAAACATTTTCTCACTTTTTGCCACAAGTTTGAACAATAATATCTTAGCATAAAAATTGGCCTCTTCTTCATCAACCTCACAACCCATAGATGGAAGCCAATGGATTATGAGTTTAACTACCTATATTATACATGAATCCATGTCTACTAGACAAAATATATCATTATTATGATTTTTAATGACACTAGCAAGAATTCTTACATGAATATACATGTTAGTTTGAGAAGTATTCATTCATGACATTATTAATTTTTTTACCTTTCTCCCTTATAAGTTCACCTATTTGTATAATTATCGATGCACTCTTAGACCATTCAATCTTTCCTTTTTTGGAAAATAGTTTTGCATGTAAAAGAAAATGCATACCAATGGAGCTCATTGCTTCACCAGTTTCTTGTTCTCTTTCTTTATTCTTTTTATATTGTTTATAAGTTGAGATTTCAACATCTGACATAGGTTGTAAACCACATCATTCTTCAGAATTTTATAAGCAACATGTACATCACTTGTTGGTGTATTATTAGTTTTGTTAGATTGGTAGACTTTGTATTCAATCACTCTTGAATAAAAAAATACTTCAATGTCTTTGATTTTCTCTATGGTCATGGCTTGTCCATTATATCTCAATTTGGTTAAATCAGTAACCAACTATGCTTCAATCTTTCTAATCGTGCACTCATTTCCTTAAGATTGAAATCTTGTAACTTTGTGATTAATAATTTTTTACGATCTATGTGGTGTGTCCAACCACATGTAATAGTCATGCACACGTCTTAGTATAATCCTTATCCAATCTAGATGAATCTTTGTGGGAGTGTAAAAAATTTAGGTTAAACATTTTTCCTATAGATGATTGTGCTCATCTTTTAATACACCATTCAAGAAAATATTATCGTAATCACTTTTAATAGTTTCTGATCCCAATTCCTTAATATTGCATTGGATATATGATTGAATGTATTCTAGTTATAAAACACCATGTGATAATGCAAATTATACTCCATCCATATCTACATTGAATTTTCTATCCGCCTGAGGTGTGTACACTAGTCTAGATTCTTTTATATTTCAATCATATCAACTCTTTATTATTCTCTCTTAGATAGAAATAATATTTAATGATCTAAAGTGGTAGCTCATGAATTACTAGTTAGGTCTCATGACAGAATTGCTGACAATTTCCTTTCTCAAATCACAATACCTCTCTTCTTAATTGTTTGATAATACTCAATATTGCTCTTGAGTAGACAAAGGAAAGGAAAGGTGTCAAATGAATTACTTTACCACTATTTATCATTGAAATATAGAAGTTTCCATCTCTAATGGTATGAATAGTACCTTTACCACTAGCAAGAATAGTGTCTTGTCGCAGGTTAATGAATATTTACTGACTAGTTCTTTTTTGACAAACCACTGAACAAATCTTAAGAAAATTATACTTTCCAATTTTAAGATAGCATATGTTTGCACCATATTTGGCCACTACATACATCCTTTCTTAATTATGGGGAACAATAGATTGATTTTCTTTTATGTGTTCTCCCCTTAAGAAAATGCTTTGCTTAGTTAGAAGATGAGTTCACTACACTAGATAAACACTGAAGTTTCAATATACAAAGTTTCTTGTTCTTGTTTATCTTCCATCTTTATCCATGTCTTTTTCATTTCATTTACAATATCATCAAGGATTTTGGATTTTTTTCATTTTCCTTTCTATGATTGGTTAACTGACTAATTCCTAAACCTAAACTCTTTTAAAATATATCCAACTTTATTGCATTTAAACCACAAAACTAGGTAATAATCTCCAAAATTATTTCCTCGTGCTCTAAACCTGCATTTTTTTGTTAAATGTCCCATTTTTCCATACAAAAGGTATGTTGAATTGAATTTTTGTTCCATTTTATAAGTTTTTATTGGTTGAATTGGTGACTTAGAAGTCTTAGATCTATATCCCTTAACTTTGTGCACATACTTATTGCATTTATAATAGTAACCATGAAATTTATAATTATTGTCTTTAGGCTTAGATCTACACTCATAGGTAGCATGTCCATACTTTTCAAAATTATAGCAATGACTTTCAAAAGAGTTTGACTTATTGATAGGTTTGCTTCTACATATATTTGCAGTATGGCCACTCTCTCCAAAATTAAATAAAGTGTTTTTGTTAGACCTCTTACTTGAATTATTTATGGTTTCCTTTGGGATCATATGATGCTTCTTGAGTTTTTTTTTATGCTTCACCGATCATGTCTACTATCTGACCTTTGTATCCAAGACTAGTTTTATCAGTAAGCTTTCTCTAATACTTTAATGTTCATCAAGTTAATGCATATTCTCACTCCACTAATTCATCTTTTCATTTGTATATTTTTTTGTTTTTAGTTCTTTCTTTAATTTCTCATTTTATTACTCGAGCCTTAGGTTTTAAGTTACAATCTCTTGATTCTCTGCAGTCCTGGCATGAAGGTTTTCATGCATATTAACATTTTACTATGGCACACTGAATTTTTTTTTCATCATTTTCATGGAGTGCATCCTCAAAATTTCTCTTTCCATCTTCTACAATTTTCCTAGCATATTCAACAACTCTTTTTTTCCTTCTAGTTATTCACTCATTCTAAATAACTGATTTTCCAATTCTCTTTTTCATATTTTTGACATTTTCCTTCAACTTTTCATTTTTCTTCACTAGTTCCTCAATATATTTAATAGATTCTTCTGACTTAGCACCTTCAAATAGTTTCTCCATGTGTTTAATGTAGTCATGACTTTCATTAAGATTCATGGTTAGAACTATTCTTATAACAAGTGATTTTATCAACTTTTGTTGTAGCTCATGAATCATGTTAGCTTGATTCTCAAGCTCTTTCTCATACCTATATATCTCCATGATTATGGATATTCCCCTCAAGATGTTAGGATTAATATAAAGAGAGCTAATGCTTTGATACCAATTGTTAGGATATAGGAGAAATCATTCCTACACCTATGGATGTTGATGAAAAATCAAATTTCTACACTCATAACACATGATGTTGATGCAAACTCAAATTGCTACAGTAATAATAAAATAAAATGGTTACACTCATAACACGTGATGCAATGATTTTGGTCAAGTGAAAAACCCTTGTTAGAAGTAAAAAATTATGGTGGGGTGTTGTCATATGATGATGATCATGATAAGTTTTTCATTGATGCCAAAGAACTATACAAGATGGTGAAGTTGGTCTAACAATTGAAGAAGCTAATATGTATATAGTTATACACTATCAAGATATAGAGTTCACTATTAGTATGAAGCAAAATTATCAAAAGTCAAGAACATAACCAAAAAGCTATTAGTTAATTGGATGGCTACAAGAACAAGGAAGTTAGTTATCAGAAAACTAACAAGTGTAATCACCCAAAAATGGTCATCTAGACCATTAGCCCCCTTCTCAACATTTTTTCTAAATTATTAAATCATTCACATAGATGAAATCTTTAAAAAATCAATTTATTTGATTTTAATCCTATAGGTTGACCACTATATCCTAAGGTTAATATTTAATCAAAAGGAACATGCACCCCCTTTAATAAAATAAAATGACCCCTTTCACCGCTTATCCTAAACTGTACACATAAAGCATTTCCCCCAATTTAGAAATAAAAGAAAAGACTTTTTGTCTCACATGGAGATGCAAAAGTCAACTCTTTCTTATTGGTGGAAATGATCTTGCACATGGATCATGAAAAGTAAACCCTCTACCCTTGATTACATCTTCTTGCCTCATGATCTATACAATTGTTACTTCTTTAAAATGGAGAGATGTCTTCTCATCTAGAGTTATACTGAAGTTTTTCCATAGGTACTCTTAGAGCTTGTGGAGAATCTTGTGGCTTGACACTCATTTCTTGTGTAGTATTATAGCTATTTTCATATAGCATTAGCATAGCTTCCTTTATGCATTATAATAATACACTTAGCTAATTAGAGAGATCATAACATTTCATATTGCTAGCTACATTTGCATTCTTTGCATTTCATATTAGTTTAGCTACATCTTGTATATGTGAATATGTGGCCTCTGCTAACACACACACTTCAACACGGTCATTGTATGCAGATTCATCTCGGAATGAACATTGGATTGTTCATCTAAAAATCAGCCAGCAAGGCAACTTGTTGCCTTCTATCTAAAGGGATTTTTCTTGTTAGATATCCTCAGATTTGAGGTGTTAAGTAACCAGACCCTCTAAGAATGAAGAATTTAAGAAATGAAATTAATCTATATGATTATGCAGATTAATCTAGAATGAGAAATGCATTCTAATCTAAGAACAAGTAAAGGAAACTAGATTAATCATATGCATATTATGCTAAATGAAATTAAGCTAGAAAATGAATATCTTATGAAAGTAAGGAGCTCAAATGAATGGACAATCTAGTAGCAATTTGATGCAAATTCTCATTCAACCTCCTCTCAAAATGAAGAGATGAGGGTCTCTTAAATAGACTTTCCTGAAATCCATCAACGGTTGAGATCGATTTCAATCAACGGTCAAGATTAAAGGTGAAGTTTAGTCATAAAGGAAGATTTCCAAATTAAAGGGAGTTAACTGATTTAATTTGAGTAGAATAAGGAGTTAACTATTTTAATTTGAGTAGAAAAAGGAGTTAATTGATTTAATTTGAGTAGAATAAGGAGTTAACTGATTTAATTCCTTTTTGATCAACAATGAACTGGAAATTTCCCTTTTTTGAACTGAAGAGAGATTTTGGTGAGATATTTAATTTAATAAAATGAGATATGTTCTTATAATTAAATTTTCATTTAATTAAATAATTCTATTTAATTAATTAGAGGCACTTTTCTTATTTAATTAAATAACTTCATTTAATTAATTAGGAATGACTTCCCATTTAATTAAATAACTTTGTTTAATTAATTAGAAGTAAGTTCTCCATTTAATTAAATAATTTCGTTTAATTAATTAAAATAGGCATATTTATTAAATTAAATAAATTTAATCCCATAGTACATTAGTCTTAGGATATAATTTAATTTAATAAAATGAGATATGTTCTCATAATTATCTTTTTCATTTAATTAAATAATTCTATTTAATTAATTAGAGGCACTTTTCTTATTTAATTAAATAACTTCATTTAATTAATTAGGAATGACTTCCCATTTAATTAAATAACTTTGTTTAATTAATTAGAAGTAATTTCTCCATTTAATTAAATAATTTCATTTAATTAATTAAAATAGGCATATTTATTAAATTAAATAAATTTAATTCCATAGTACATTAGCCTTAGGATATAATTTAATTTAATTAAAGTATAAATACTTATTAATTAAATTAAATATTAATCAATAGGTTTAATGTAACTAATATGAGTAAATACTATAGGAATTAAATAATAAGCATGATGAATGCAAATTAGGGTTTTCTGCATCTGACATTTAAGTCAAGTAGCGCGTAGCAGAATAAGAATTTTCCTAGTGAAATAGGACTTAGGATTGATCAGAAATAGACCAGAATTGGTATCATGGCAATGAGCCAATTTTGGGGTATTACATTTTGCCCCTCTTTGAATGAATGTGTGAGCAACATGTTCAATTCAAAGAAAAATCAGAAAACATGATTTGAAGATGAGATTGGTTCTAAAGGTGATGACATAGAGACCAATTGATAAGCTTTTAAGGACTATCTCTAGAATAGAGCTTAATCCCAAGAAATCCAAGTAGAATGCATAGATACCTAAAATTGATTCGAAGATGAGATTAGTTCCGAAGGTGATGACATGGAGACCAATTGATAAGCTTTTAAGGACTATCTCTAGAACAGAGCTTAATCCCAAGAAATCCAAGCAGAATGCCTAGATACCTAAAATTGATAGCATATAAAAGACTATCTCCAGAATGGAGCGTAATCTTTAAGGATCTAGACAGAATGTCTAGATACCTGAAATTGAAAGCATTTAGAAGATTATCTCTAGAATGGAGCTTAACCTTCAAGGATCTAGATAGAACACCTAGATACCCAAGAGATTGAAAAAAAGATAACAAGGTCCAATCATGAGTCATAGAATCATCCCCAGAATGAGGCTTTATCCTCAGGAATCAGGGTTTAGACTGTCCCAATACCTGTCTATCAAACTCTGAGAAGAGTTGTTATAAGGTTGATCAATTGATGAAAAGATAAGATAGATGGCAAAGATGCCAGATAGAAGGGAACAAAATGCCTTGAGTGATGAGATGCCCCAAGTGATAAGGACATAAGATGGGAACCAGATGCCCCAAGAAATAGGTATACAATGACATGATCATCCTGCCCCCTTGGGAGTGAAATCAAAAGATGACACACCAGAAATAGATGTGAAGCAATATAGCAATAGATATAGAAGAAATCTAAGATTCAACAAAATGTAGAAGAGATCAAAACGATCTAAACAATAAAGAAGAGATTAGAACGATCAGAAGAAATATGAAGAGATCAGAATGATCTAAAGAAATATGAAGAGATCAGAATGATCAAAAGAAATATGAAGAGATCATAATGATCTGAAGAAATATGAAGAGATCAGAATGATCTAAAGAAATATTAAGAGATCAGAATGAGCTGAAGAAATATGAAGAGATCGAAACGATCTGAAGAAATATGAAGAGATCAGAATGATCTAAAGAAATTTGTTGATATCAAAATGATCTAAAGAAATTTGGAGAGATCAGAATGATCTGAAGAAATATGAAGAGATCAGAACGATCTGAAGAAATATGAAGAGGTCAAAATGATCTCGAGGTCCAAAAGACCAAGTTTGTGTTGAAAAGATTCCAAGAATCGCAAAGTATTAGAAAAATTTGGATTGCACAAAAAATTTTAAAATGCATTTTTGAGCCACTTAAGTGTATCAAATTTCGAATTCAATCTTGAAAAAAATGGGTTTAGAGAAACCAAAGTAGCCAAGAGGGTGATTAATCAATCATTTGTGCAGTTCGTGAATGAATTTGATTCTTTGAAGAAATCAGCAATCCCTCATTAGAGAAGGTGAAAGCAGATTTGAAATTGAATCGCATGCTTATGCAAGTGAAGTATGCAATGCAAGACTATGTTAAATGTAACCCTAGGTCTAGTTACCAAGCCTTGATATTTAATCATCACCGGATATAGAACAAAGCTCGTAGGTCATACAATTCCCACTGACATTACAATCATGGAAATATGAATATAACATACATTATTGGTTTGTCGGGATTAAATGTAAGCATTCGAGGCACAAGAAGCTAGAATGACCAGAACATTTGTCCCTTTTAATGTAGCAAGTTAACATAAGCATCAAAGCATAGATGCTAGGATGACCTAAATGTTGCTTGCATAATAGACACACCAAACACACAGGAGATCCATCTTATGCTAAGTACTCAGTATTTATACTGTCTGCAACAACCCTTGTGTTTGTAACCTAAGACATAAGTGTGCTAGATATACTGACAGTGACTCATACATTCACTTAATAGGACGAGTATCAGTATGTACTATAGCATGAAGAGTTCACTCCTACAAACAAAGAGAAGAACCAATGTCATTGATGTATCTGTATAAAAGGAGTCGAGGTACACACGGCCATCCAATACAAGATGGAGGCTCTTATAGTGGACACTTCTTTTATAGGAATGTATCAACTCGTTGGAACTAAACCACAGACAGAAAGCCAAGAAAAGATCATGCCCCCAATCATTACTTCTCTAGTCAAAGATGACATTATCGAGTTGCTCGAGGAGATCTGATAAAGAAAAAACAAATCAAACAAAGAAAAAGCTCAGCATATCCAAAAAAATATATCATTTTTTTGAATTCAATGTTTTGGATTGATGTCAAGTGTTAATGTCCAGAATACATTTGAAAGAAATCTCTTTAGTAGGGTGACAACAGTAGGCAGACGCAGTCAGAATGACTGGTGACTGAGGTCAAAGAGGAATCTTCACGATGAAGAACCTAAGAAGGACTGAGCAATAGTAGACAGAAAGCTAGGATGACTAGTGATTGACGCAAGAGAGAGATCTTCCATAAAGGAATCTGGAGACATAACCCGAGCAATAGTAGGCAAACACAGCTGAAACAACTAGTGATCGTTGTA
The DNA here is from genome assembly GCA_028749045.1 of Cupressus sempervirens. Classification (NCBI taxonomy): domain Eukaryota; kingdom Viridiplantae; phylum Streptophyta; class Pinopsida; order Cupressales; family Cupressaceae; genus Cupressus; species Cupressus sempervirens. The sequence continues at coordinate 531,806,961 of CM053785.1, forward strand.
AAAGAGATTCTATGGGGAGAATCTCAAAAAAGTGACACTTGCGATAGTAGGAAGACATAATGAAGACCACTGGTGACTATCATGAATGAGATTCTATGAGGAGAATTTCGAAAAAGTGACACTTGCGACAGTAGGCAGACGTAGTGAGGACCACTGGTGATTGTCGTGAAGGAGATTCTATGAGGAGAATCTTGAAAAGAGTGACACTGAGGGGGGATGCCCCCGAGCTATGACAAGACTCAATCCATGGATACATGAGCGAGAAAAGCAGGAAAGCGAAAGCATGAAAGTGACTGTATAGTGTTAGATTGTGGTGACTGATCAGGAAAGTACTGTACATACTTCATAAATAGTGGGGTTCGAAAAAAAAAAATTTTTGGAAGTAGCCGACATGGTAGCCGACATATTATGGCCGACATATGGCCGACATGTTATAACCCTAAAGCGGTTTAATACTTGTATAAAAAGGGCTTAGGGTTGGGTATTTTTTATGTGTGGTGATACGAAATTGGTTCTTGCGATGGTATTGAGCTGTAAGGGATTACGGATTGTAATCAAGTTGTAATCACTGGATTGTAATAAGATCGGACTTGCTGTTTGGTGGACGTAGCCCAAGGATTGGGTGAACCACGTTAAATCTTGGTGCCTTGTGTTCATTTCTGTGTGTTCTATTATTTTTTGTTATTGGTTATATTTGCATGTAGTTTTTATTTTTGTCCGTGGTTTATCCTAACAAGTGGTATTAGAGCCTAGTTGTTTCTCAGTTATCCTCTGTAGGAAAGTCTCACGGTTAAGTGGGAGTCTCACGGTTGAGTGGGAGCAATGGCAGATGATGGTAAGCTGAGGGTTGATAGGTTTAATGGGCAGAACTTCCAGTTATGGAAGATGCAAATGGAAGACTATTTATATCAGAAGGATTTATGGAAGCCGTTGGAAGGAAAAGCCAAGAATCAGGGAACTATGTCAGAGGCTGAATGGGATCTTTTGGACAGAAAGGCACTCGAAAGCATTCGGTTATGCTTGGCACCATCGGTGGCATTTAATATTACAAAAGCAAAGACGACAGAAGATTTGATGAAAACCCTAGCAACACTATATGAAAAGCCCTCCGCTTCAAATAAGGTATTTCTCATGAAGCGTTTATTTAATATGAAAATGGCAAAAGGTGGATCTGTTGCAGATCATTTAAATGAGTTTAATACTATTACTAGTCAATTATCTTCTGTGGGTATCAATTTTGATGAAGAAATTAGGGCTCTCTTGATTTTGTGTTCTTTGCCTGAAAGATGGAATGGCTTGGTAATGGCGGTGAGTAATTCTGTTCTTGGATCAAGTACCCTAAAATATGATGATGTGATCGGTGTTATTTTAAGTGAGGAAACTCGTAGAAAATCCTTAGGTGGATCTACATCAGAAGTGCTTTAAATGCACAAAGCAGGGGCAGAACGACTGAAAGAGGAAGTAACTCTGGAAATCATGGGAAATCAAGAGGAAAGTCAAAGGGGAGGAGGTCTCAATCGAGAGGACCAAATGATTGCTGGTACTGTGGGAAACCAGGGCACAAAAAGAAAGATTGTTGGACTCGAAAGAAAAATGAAGGAGATAAATCAGATGGAGACAAAGAGGCAAATGTGGTAAGTAATAAATCCGAAGAGGATGCTTTGCTTCTGTCTTTAGAGAGTGTTGATGATTCATGGGTTTTAGATTCTGGTGCTTCTTTTCATGCTACACCTCATAGAGGTTATTTCATTGATTATGTCCAAGGGGATTTTGGGCTTATTTATTTGGGGGATAATGAACCCTGTCAGATTGTTGGAAAGGGAAAAATTAAGATTAAGTTGCAGAATGGGAATCATTGGCTACTACATGAGGTAAGACATGTTCCAAAGCTGAGTAGGAATTTAATTTCAGCAGGGCAACTCAGTGATGAGGGTTGTGTAATTACTTTTAATGATAAAAATTGGAAGGTTTCAAAAGGTTCCCTTGTATTAGCAAAAGGTGTGAAAGTAGGCACCTTATATCTTTGTACAGGTCATATTGTTCCTTCTACTTTGATTGTTTCAGAGAAAAATGAATATTCAGCAACAATTACTACAGTTGAGCAGGGAGAACAAATACCTGCTGTAGATTCTGATACAGCACTGTGGCACAATAGACTTGGGCACATGAGTGAGAAAGGTATGAAAGTACTTCATTCAAGGAAAGTTTTACCAAGTCTAAAATGTGTGAATATGGATTTCTATAAAAGTTGTGTGTATGGAAAACAAAAGAGAGTGAGTTTTGTAAAGATAAGGAAGGAAAACAAAAAGGAGAAATTAGAGCTTGTGCATACAGATGTATGGGGACCGGCTCAGGTATCTTCCCTTGGCGGCTCTCATTATTATGTTACATTTATTGATGACGCAACTAGAAAAGTATGGGTTTATTTCCTTAGACAGAAATCTGATGTATTTCAAACTTTTAAGAAATGGAAATGCTTGGTTGAAAATGAGACTGGTAAGAAATTAAAATGTCTCAGATCTGATAATGGTGGTGAGTATTGCAGTCATGAATTTGAAGATTATTTCTCCACTAATGGTATTCGTAGACAAAAAACTATTCCAAGGACTCCACAGGAAAATGGAGTGGCTGAACGCATGAATAGGACTATAATGGAGTGCGCAAGGAGCATGAGGTTGCATGCTGGGTTGCCCTTACACATGTGGGCGGAGGCTGTCAATACTACAGTATATTTGATTAATAGAGGTCCCTCTACTCCTTTGGGCTGTGGTATTCCAGAGGAAGCATGGACTGGTAAGAAGGTGAGTTATTCTTTTCTCAAGACCTTCGGTTGTGAAGCTTTTGCTCATATAGACTCTGAAAATAGAACCAAGCTAGAAGCGAAATCAAAGACATGTGTCTTTGTTGGATATGGCATTAATGAATTTGGCTATAAGCTTTGGGATTTTGAAAATTATAAAATTATAAGAAGCCGGGATGTCATATTCAATGAAAAAGTGTTGTACAAAGATCTGTTGCAGCAACATGAGAAGAAAGAAGATGATTATGTAGTGCTGGATGATACTCCAAAAGCTGATGTTCCAGCCATTCCTCATGATGTGCAACAACTGCAACAACAAATACCACACACACCAGTGAATGTTAGACGGTCAACAAGGCCAATTAGACCTCCACAAAGGTGTTCTCCCTCTTTGTATTCTATTTTACTTACTGATGCTGGTGAACCTGAAAGTTATGATGAAGCTGTGCAGGTGGATACTAAGATTCAGTGGGAGTCTGCAATGAAAGATGAAATGGACTCTTTGCTGAAAAATAAGACATGAGATTTGTGCAAGTTGCCTGCAAGTAAAAAGGCTTTACAGAATAAATGGGTTTACAGGTTGAAAGAAGAGGAAGGAGGTAAGAAAAGATTTAAGGCCAGGTTAGTTGTAAAAGGATTTGCACAGAAAAAGGGAATTGATTTTGATGAGATATTTTCTCCTGTTGTTAAAATGACTTCTATTCGTACTGTTTTAAGTCTTGTGGCTACTGAAGATTTGCATTTAGAGCAGATGGATGTTAAAACAGCCTTTCTTCATGGTGATTTGGATGAAGAAATATATATGGCTCAGCCACAGGGTTTTGAGGTCAAAGGTAAGGAGAACTTAGTGTGCAAATTGAAGAAAAGTTTATATGGCCTGAAGCAAGCACCTCGGCAATGGTATCTGAAATTTGACAGTTTTATGCATGAGCATGGATATAACAAGTGTCATTTAGATTACTGTGTTTATTTTAAGAGGTTGGATGATGATAGCTACATTATTTTATGTCTATATGTTGATGATATGCTTATAGCTGGGTCTAACATGCATCATATTAAGGGGCTAAAATGCCAGTTAGCACATGCATTTTCTATGAAGGATTTGGGGGCAGCAAAAAAAATCCTTGGTATGAAGATTTGCAGAGATAAGAAGAACAGAACATTGACGCTATCTCAAGTTGATTATGTTGAGAAGGTGTTGCAACGTTTCTCTATGGAGAATGCTAAAGCTGTCAGCACACCTCTACCTGGTCATTTGAAATTGAATAAGGAGATGTGTCCCAAGACACAGGAAGAGGAGGATAAGATGTCCAAGGTACCCTATGCTTCAACTGTAGGAAGTTTGATGTATGCTATAGTCTGCACTAGGCCAGATATTGCACATGCAGTGGGAGTCGTTAGCAGGTATATGAGTCATCCAGGTTTTGAGCATTGGAATGCTGTCAAGTGGATTCTCAGATATTTGAGTGTTTACACTTTGGGGGCTCTACTACTGATTTACAGGGCTATGTTGACTCAGATTTGGCTGGGGATATTGATACCAGGCAGAGTACTACAGGTTATGTCTTTACTGTTGGTGGGGCAGTCGTGAGCTGGGTTTCTAGGCTACAGAAGATTAATGCTCTCTCCACTACAGAGGCAGAGTATGTTGCTGCTACAGAGGCAGCCAAAGAGATGATATGGCTTCAGTTCTTCTTGGAAGAATTGGGACATCCTCAGAAGGATAATTATTTGTTCACAGATAGTCAGAGTGCCATTCATCTTGCTAAGAATTCAGCTCTGCATTCTAAGACCAAACACATACAGTTGCGGTACCATTTCATTCGGTCAGTTTTGGAGGATGGACAGTTAAAGCTGGAGAAGATACATACCAATGAAAATCTAGTAGATATGTTGACAAAGGTTGTCACAAGGGAGAAGCTGAACTCCTCTTCAGCTTCAGTTGGTCTTTTAGACTAAATGTGAATAAAAGAACAGCAAAGTCTAGGGTGGTTTGATCCAATGGGAGCCCCATGCGGTAGTTGTATTGCTACAGGATCAGTCTCCAAGTGGGAGATTGTTGTTTAGTGTGGAGCCTGATCAGTCCCCAAGTGGGAGATTGTTAGATTGTGGTGATTGATCAGGAAAGTACTGTACATACTTCATAAATAGATTTTTTTTTTGGAAGTAGCCGACATGGTAGCCGACATATTATGGCCGACATATGGCCGACATGTTATAACCCTAAAGCGGTTTAATAGTTGTATAAAAAGGGCTTAGGGTTGGGTATTTTTTATGTGTGGTGATACGAAATCGGTTCTTGCGGCGGTATTGAGCTGTAAGGGATTACAGATTGTAATCAGGTTGTAATCACTGGATTGTAATAAGATTGAACTTGCTATTTGGTGGACATAGCCCAGGGATTGGGTGAACCACGTTAAATCTTGGTGCCTTGTGTTCATTTCTGTGTGTTCTATTATTTTTTTGTTATTGGTTATATTTGCATGTAGTTTTTATTTCTGTCTGTGGTTTATCCTAACATATAGAAAGCCTGAAGGTATGCTGCAAGATGAGGCATTCGGAACAAGAGGTGCCTGTTTACCAGGTTTTCACCTTCTTGGAAATTTTTTTTCTTTTTTTGCTACCATGATGCTTGTTTCCAAGTTTTCATCAATGGCACTATTTTTGGTTTTCAATTTTTTTTTGTATTTTTCTCATTTTTGATTTTTTTGCATTTTTTGGAATTTTCAATTTTTTTGGTGTTACCAAGGCACCTATTGCTAGGTTTTCACCAGGGTAACAATTTTTTTTAGGACATATAGATATGTACAGAGAGCTTGCTGAGATTAAATCAACTGTAAAACCGCTTCAGGTGGAGAGTGTTGACAGGCTCTTTAAGCACTTCTCCTTTGGTCGTGGAAAGCTGATAAGCACCAGATCCATATACTATAGTGATGATGTACGGACCTAACCAGTTTGGTTTGAACTTTCCCTTTTACACTCGTTGTTGTTGATTCTTAGGGTTCTCTCTCAGGACGAGGTCACCTAGCTAGAAGTCACATGGCCTGATTCTCTGATTGTAGCTTTGTGCCATTCTTTGTTGATATGCTTGTAGATGATCACATGCCACTTGTTGTCATTCATCTAGTAACACAAGCTCTTGAAGCTGAGCTATCCTATAGTCATCATCAGTGATAAGGCCTTTCATGGAGATTCTCAAGGTAGGAATCTTGACTTCTATTGGAAGCACAACATCCGCCCCATACACTAACGCAAAAGGAGTCATGCTTGTTGGAGTTCTAATGCTTGTCCTATATGCCCACAGGGCTAGGTTGATCTAGAGATGCCAGTCTCTCCCTGACTTACTGACTGTACGATGAAGAATTTTGAGGATCACCTTATTGGATGCCTCAGCTTGGCCATTACCCTAGGGGTAATAAATGGAAGACCAATGTTGTGTGATCTTGAATTTTTTCCATAGTTCCTTGAGGTCTTTATTCTTGAATTGTCCTCCATTGTCAGTAATGATTAAGGATGGTATACCATATCTACAGATGATGTAGTTTGTGATGAAAAGTGCTACAGTTTTTCCATCAACAACTATGAGAGGGACTGCCTCTACCCATTTCGTGAAATAATCTGTAGCTGTGATAATGAACTTATGTCCATTGGAAGAGGTTGGGTGAATCTGTCCCACCAAGTCGAAGGCCCATTGTTGAAATGACCATGTTGTAGTTGAGGGAATCAACTCTCTGGCTGGAGCATAAATGAGATTCTCATGTAACTGACACTACTTGCAGGACCTAGCATACTTAACAACTTCTTGCTCCATTTTAGGCCAGTAGCAACTAGCACGAAGGAGTTTGCGAGCTAGTGTCAGGCCATTGGAATGAGATCCATAAATGCCTTCGTGAATGTCAATTAGTGTGCGTTTAGACTCGTTGGGTTCTAAACACCTAAAGAGTGTTCTGTCGAAACCTCTCCTAAACAAATCGTCAACAATAATGACATAATGTGAAGCATTACGGATTAGGTAATGTTTCTCGTTCTGGGTTAGACCTTCTAGAATGGTTTGATTATGAAGGTAGGAATAGATGTGATGGTAGTAGGATGATTCTTGCCCTATAATAGAATAGATCATCCTGGAATTAGGTGTGTCATAGGCTGGGTAGTGTAACGCTTCCACCAAGAACTCATGTCAGAGATCATTTTTTGGCATTTGAAGCAGGGAGGCCAGAGTGGCCATGGCATCAGCCATTTTATTATCTACGCGTGGAACTTGTTGGAAGGTGATGTGTGCAAAATACTTCGTCAAGTCATCAACCATGCATTTTTAAGGAATTAGTTTCTCATCCTTTGTTTGATACACATTATTTACTTGGTTGATAACAAGTTGAGAGTCACCGAAGATGTCCAACCAATCTACTCTCCATTCAACTGCAATTTTCATACCATTGATCAAAGCTTCATATTCAACAATGTTATTTTTACAAGGAAACAAAATCTTGTACGCTTTAGGCAATGAGTATCTTTGTGGTGTAATAAAGAGTAATCCAGCACCTAATCCTTGTTGTGTGAAGGACCCATCGAAGAACATAACCCATGCATGGTATGTGAGTGTCAGAATTGACTCATCTAGGAAATCAATGTTTATTGGTAGAAGACTTTGTATGGGTGCCTCAGCTAGCTGGTCTGCAATTGCCTATCCCTTTATAGCTTTGCATTCAACATATTGGATGTCAAACTCACTTAGTATCATGACCCATTTAGCCAATCTTCCTGTTAGAGCTACCTTACTGAGCAAGTACTTTAATGGATCTATTTTAGCCACAAGCCGTGTAGTGTGGGCAAGCACGTAGTGTCTCAACTTCTAGGAAGCAAAGATAACTGCCAAGCAAGCTTTCTCAACAATGCTATAGTTTTTCTCATAAGAGACCAATGTTCGGCTCAAATAATAAATAGCTCTTTCTTTGTTGTCATTGTCTTCCTGAGCTAATAGGATTCCCAAAGATGTTTCAATGGTTGAAATGTATAAAAGCAAAGGCTTCCCATGCATAGGAGGCATTAGGATTGGTGGATTGACAAGATATTGTTTGATCTATGTTAAGCTTTGCTCACAATCCTGGCTCCAATTGAATTTCACACCCTTATGTAAGGTCTTTGTGAAGGGTTTTGATTTATCCGCCAATTGTGAAATGAACCTGTGAATAGATTGAAGCCTTCCCTGTAGTCCTCTCATCTAACTGATGTTTCGAGGTGGTGGCATGTCCCTTATTGCTTGTAATTTTTTTGGATCTACTTCGATTCCTTTTGCAGAAACAATATATCCAAACAATTTCCTCGATGTGACACCAAATGTGCATTTCTTAGGATTGAGCCGAAGACTGAATTTTTCCATACAATCTAGGATGGGACCCAAATCGTATAGATGAGTATTGCATTTAGCACTTTTGACCAAGGTATCATCAACGCAATCCTCCATGGTTCTATGCATCATGTCATGGAAAATTGTAGTAACAGCTCGTTGATATGTAGCACCAGCATTCTTTAAACCAAATGGCATCACATTCCAACAAAAGGTTCCCCATGCACATGTGAAAGCCATTTTCTCTTGGTCTTCTGGCACAATTTTTATCTGATTGTATCCAAAAAAACCATCCATAAGTGAGTACATCTCATAGCCAGCCGTCATGTCTATGATCATATCAATATTAGGGAGCAGAAAGTCATCTTTAGTACATGCCAAGTTAAGATCACGAAAGTCTATACAAACTCTAATAGATCTATCATGCTTGGAAATAGGAACAATATTGGATATCCATTCAGCATAATTAATTGCATGGATGAAACCAACTTTTAGAAGTTTCTCCAATTCGGCTTTGACGAGCAATGCAACGTGAGGGTGCATTTTCCAAAGCTTCTGTTTAACTGGTTTGATGCCTGGTGCTATGGACAAGTGATGCATGATAAGATCGGGATCCAATCCTAGCATGTCAGAATATGTCCAGGCAAAATTTATTTTCTTTTCCTTGAAAAAAGCAATGAATTGTTCCTTCTCTTCAGGTGATAGTGACTGCACCAGATGTATCATATGAGGATGTTCTTTTGTGCCCAAGTTAATTGGCTGTGTCAGCTCTATTAACACTGATGATCTCTCCTGAAAGTGACTGGGAAGGACATCAAATATCTCATCTGCGGGCACCTCAGAGAGGTTTTCACCCTTGGATACGTCTTTTGTTTTAAATTTTTTGGGATTCGACACTACCACAATGTGGTTTTCACCATCAAACCTCTTGTATTTTCTCCTTTTAATTATGTGACTAAGATATTTGATGTCAGCCTCAGTCATGTTGATACTCTGCTCATTGGTGGAAGATATTACAGGTTCGATAGAGTTTAGGTAACAGGTGAGAGCATAGTCATTCTGGAACATGGGGACTTCATTAGATGCATTGGGGTTCCAGTCTATAAGCTCAGGATGTGTGAGTGAGAGAGTATTGGTTGGTTCAATTGCGTTCACAGTATAGTCATTAAGTGCATGGACCAGCAATTTGAGACCTACAATGACCTCATCCACAGGTGTATTCAAATGCCTTGGAATACTAATGTTAGGAATTGATGACTCTAGGACACTAGTTGGATCAGAACCTTGTGACCTAACCCTAGACATTTCACCCACTTTGATTCAATTTTCATAGACATGCACTTGCTCAATGTCTTTATCAGTAGTCGCTTCTGAAAGATTGTCAAACTCATATTCATGAGAATCGGTGCTACATGGTGAGAGACTATAGAACTCCCCAACAGTGATAGGGACATACTCTCCTTCAGCCTCTGGATTCTTACACAAATACTCAATATGGAATGACTGACTAGATTCTCCCTTTTCTGAATGATATTTGAGTTGCTCAGTATTGTCCTTAGAAGAATCACTAGTATCATTCACAGTGCTAACACGTAGCACAAAGTCATCTAGCTCAGCAAAGAATTTAGCGAGATCATAAGGAATAGGATGAGGGTAGGAATCTTCATCATCAAAATCTTTCTCTTAAGTATCTGACTCAGCTCGTGACTCATTTTCAGATGAACTCTCAGTTTTGGAGATGAATTGATTTGATCCCAGATGGAAAGGGACCTTCTTAAACCCTAGGCTAGTTGTATCACTATTGCTTCGAGCTTTTGCTTTGATAGGATCAATTAGGCAATTGTTTATTGCACCCAATAGGGCTAGTTCCCTTGTAACCAAAACACTTCATAAGCTTAAGACCAATTCCATATTTCTTAGGAGTGATTTCTCGAGCTTGTTTTGTTAGGTCCACTAGAGCCTCTTCTTTGTAAAGCCATGTAGCAATGGGTCTATTTTCACTTTCATCTTCTAAGGGAACTATAGCCTTGACAAAAGAGCCATTAAACTTGGCCTGAGGTGTCAGCATGAATGGATTCTTTGCCTCTGAACGTCTCCCAAAATGTCAAGGGGACTCTGGGAGAGACATTAATGATAGCACCGGTTCAATGTGGTACTCTCCCATACTATTTTTTTCAATTTGAATGACTACTCAATTTGTTTCAGCTTATTGTCATGACAATTAGTAGACTCACTGTTAGCAGGGATGAAAGTTTCAGCAGGTTTGAGCATATTGCAAGTGTAGCTAGTAGTGGCAGGAATAGTGCCTTCGGAACCATGAAATGGGAATTTGATGCATTGGTGGTATGTGGATGGTACAATGCACATCTCATGTATCCATGGTCGTCCCAACAAAATGTTGTAGGCTAAGGGAATTTCAAGCACCTAACATGTGACATCCCTTTCGACAGGATCAAAGTGAATTGGTAAAACCACAAGACCTAGTGACTTTCATTCCACTTCATCGTATGCTTTAATAGTGATCTTTCGTTGAGGATCAACAGAGTCCTTAGAATAATCCAATTGTCTAAGAAGAGTAGCAGAGACAATATTTAGGCCAGCACCATTGTCAATGAGTACCCAACGAACACGTGTCTGGTGGATCATAACCTCAATGTGTAGAGGCTAATTGTGTGGGTGATTCAGTGAGTTATCATCCTCCTCAGAGAAGTTCATAAGATAAGGTGAGGTCAGGTGACCTACCATGGATTGAAATTGCTCAAGATCAAGATCTTGAGGAACATTTGCCTCAATGAGGGCTTTGTCCAGAATTTGCTTGTGAGCAGGCAAGATTTTAAGTAGCTCAAAGATGGAAATCTCAGCATTAGTTCGTTTCAATTGATCGAGAACACTATAATTGGTTGCAGTCAAGTTTGTCATGCATTTTGCTCCTTTACCAGATGGACCAACAAGGGCTTTGTCTTTGTGTTGTTCAAGATTTGAAATAGGAGGTGTAGGGCCTTTGAGTACCAACTTCGCATGAGAGCAAGTAACAACATTAGCATAGTGTTGCGAAGATGCATTATCCATCTTATTGGAAGTAGGGCCTCTCAAGATAAATGGTGTCTTGGGTTTGTTGTTATCTTGATTTCCCTTTATGGTAATAATGTCGCAATATTCAGAATCTACAGGTTCAACCATGTGAATGACATTGTCATCATTGGAATATGTATAGTTGACCTTATTGTAGGGTTCTAGTTTCAAAGTCTCTCCTTTTTCATAAGCTAGGAAAGGCTCTTTGAATGCCTTGTGGTATGAGTTTTTGTTATGTCCATCTACCACAAGATCACCAGCATCAATCATGTCCTAGACTTTATGACACAAGTTTATACAGTTTTTGGTTTTGTGTCCCTTGTTTTGGTGATACTCACAAAATGAGGTCTCATTCCACCATGGTGGATGTGGTTGTGGATCATAGGGATGAGGGTTATCCATTGGTGAGATAAGCTTGTGTTGTAGCAATGTTTTGTAAACCACATCCAAAGGTTCCCCCAAAGGCGTATACTTTCACTTAGGTCATGTTGTCCATGAGTTTCTCGGTTTGTTCCTAGATACCTTATTGTCAGGGGGAGGCTTCTCAACATTTTTGGCCGCTTTGAGGAAGTCTGTGAGATTAAATGTCATTTTAGCAAGTTTGGGTGTGACATTGTCAACAACCCCATCATGTACAATTTCTCAATTCTTGTTCACATGTTTGGTTTTATCCCTGTTGGAAGTGGAACCTTTTTTTGTGTCTCTCTGAAGAGTGAGCTCACCTTTCTTGACCATAAATTCTTCAATACGGATAGCCTGTGTAATCATGTCTTCAAAGGTACGTGGACCTTGTAGTTGGACTCTATACCTGAAATTAGGTAAGAGGTTATCAGTGAAAATGTCAAGCTTTTCCATTTCTGAGATTTTATAGGAATACTTAGTGTATAGTTGTCTCCACCATTGGAGGAAAGTGAGAAAAGGCTCACCAACCTTCTATTTAAGGTTGCATAGATCTTGAATATTGACAGAATGTTGAATATTATGAGAATATTGCTGAACAAATGAATTGGCAATTTTGTCAAACGTCTTGATACCAAGAGGTAAATGTGAGAACCACTCCAAAGCCTGACCACCTAGGCTTCTAGGGAATAAACACATGAGGTATGTTTGATTGTGTATAAACTCCATAGAAAAAGCACCAAATTTTTGCAAGTGATCTAAGGGATCAGTAGTACTAAAGTACTTGTCATATTTGGGTAGTTCTACGCCTCATGGGAAAGGTGGCATGTTTATGCTTTTGTCAAATGGAAATGAACAAAGAGCGTCCAATGTGTATGTCTTTGTAGGTTTCTCCTTCTCATGCATCATCTGAGCCAACTGGTCTTGCATAATTTTCAATTGTTTTTGGAGTTTGGAGGTCTTAGTTTTGACAATGGTTTCTACATTGAAATGAGAAGGTAACTTTGCTCCCTCTTGGGCAAGTTTTAGAAAGTATTTTTCTTTCTCTTCGTTGATTAGGATTCCCATGACCTTCTGAAAGTTTTTGTCTCTTTGACATTTTGCTATGTGTTCAGGGAGGATTTCCACCTCTTCCTGTTCCTCATCAGTGCTATATTCTTTCTCTTTCTCTTTGTCTTCCCTAGGTGGTTCTTGGTATCGATTATGACTACCATGTTCAGGTTCACGATTAGTCATTATAGGAACGTGTTCAGTTTCTATATGTTTTGTTTCAAAAGGGTCTGTGGAGAAATGATCATACATTGTATTTGGGAATGCAGGACCTCTAACTGTCTCAGTATCCTCTTGGTAAAAAGGATTCCTAATTTGTTGCAAATTGGAAAATGTTCATTGAACTCGTGATGACCTGGCAGGTGAGGAAGACCGTGAAGATGCCTCACTAACCAAACTAGATACAAATTGCATAACGAAAGGTAAGTGACCTCTTTCGTGATTATGACCCCTAGCACGACCATGTCTAAGGTTATCGGGATAAAACACGTTGCCGCTTCTGGTTGTGACAATCATAGGCAAGGACAAGAAGCTAGAACCTTGACAAGGACTACACTAAGATTGAGTCTTAAAAAGGACAAGATAATAGTAAGAATGTTGTTCACTAAGGCACAAATGGTCTGATTTAAAGGCTAGAACAGCCAGAGATTATGACCAATGCGACACAAAGTATGACAAGCATTAAGACAAAGACCAAACAAATTAATTATGAGATGAGACTAGTCAAGGTGTAAGACACAAGTCTTTAGCTAAGCGAAGTGTCATTGTTTCAGGATTGTTTGCAAATAGAGAAATAGTAAACCAATGTAGGAAACAAACTTGGTACAAAGCACAGATAGCTCTGACAAACTAACTTGATAGTTCAGACTCAAGATCTCACATGAAGATCCTTTGAAAGGCATGTGAGAAAGTACATAGGGCCATACAAAGACTCAGGATAGCATTAAGATTTCACATGAGGATGTGCTGTAGGCCACGCAAAGTAGTGCAAGATTAACTTGGATAGCATAAAGATCTCGCATGGAGATGTGCAACTATTTGCATGAGAACTTGGACAAAGCTACGTGAAGAAGTAGTAGGACAAAAAGTATTTGAGCAAAAGTTTGCAAACTATGTGCTAAAATGGAAACCAGACTAACAACTGAACTGGATTTTGAAAAGACTTTGAAGATTTCAAATAGTTTTGGACATATTGTTGATTCATTTCAGTAACCAGGTAGATAAACAGGCACGTAGAACAACAAGTAGGTGATTTCAAGCACGTCTGAAAACAATCAAGTGACTTAGTTTGTGCTAATCCCTAGGAGAGCTATTTGTGTATGTTTTCAAAGAGTTTTTCAATCATTGCACACATTCCTAGAAAGTGAAAAGTTTGGCCTCTCTAAGGTTTTTAGTAATGTTTTGACTTTGCAACTTTTATGACTCACAGGGGTGACCTCCAATCTCGGTGCACCGAGGTTTCAACACAGTCCGAGAACTTAATCTTCAAGAGCTGCTGGGGAGATTTGACAACCCACAATGAACCACACCCATGGAGATTTCTTCCACAAGGACATTTATATAGCGGTTGTCACTACCACGTCAAAAATGGCTATTACCGCTCGAGGTTTTGTCAATGTAGTTTGCCCTATAAAGGGATTGTCTGCTACGGTTAACCCTATCTAAAGGTGACCGACTCACAATAGTGTACCACAAGAGGACTTAGCTTCTAGATTCAAGGTCTTGACACCTTTTCAATTTTAGCCCAATCAAAGTAGACAGATTAATCTGACACACTAAACTAAGAATATCTCTTAAAGATCTATGATATCAACTCCCAGTGATCTATCAACCTCTCCAGAGAAATGATGCCTCAATCAACAAGTTGAAGATTCATCTATCTGTGTGATTCTCAAAGTATCCTCCCCACCTACAAGGAATCCATCTTAGAGAGGAGTTTCACTAGGAAGCCACTCCCTCAAGATCCACGAATAGTGTTCATGGGGGCCTAATTACTATGTGTGTACAGATGTTAATTTCTAAAAGCAAATCTATCCAAAAGAAATAAAAAAGCACGAGGTGGTACACTTAATGCTTTAACTATTGTGAGGTGAGTCCAAACATGTGGAACATTTAACCCCTCACATAAGCCAAAACAAGTCCATAACTCATAAACTAGTGAGTTCTAGAAAGCACAAAAGGGTTGCCTTGTGGAGCATTTAACGCGTATTTCCTGTAGACCCCTCCCCTTTAACGTGGTACTAATCTTGCAACCATAGGGTGGAATGAGGGGCTGACAGATTAGCGTGTCCAATAACCCAAGATAGCTAATTAGATCTATCACTAGTAACTAAGCCTGCTAGATGAAACTAATAGAGATCACAACCTAGTATCAAATTATGCATGTGTTGTGAAATGAGAACATGGAAGGAAATACACACAAGCTTGACACAACAGATGTTTTTTTTAGCTCCAAATGAATTGTTATCAGCTGAGGAAGGTTACCTGGTGATCCTCGCAACGCGCTTAGTAGATTTACCTGATTTTTAACAATTCTTGTGCTGTTTTCGAAGCTAGCAAAAGCGACATGCATTTTTATTTTTATTTTTTTGCTTTCTTTTGTCATATTTGGATGGCCTTTCTTTCTTCCTTGCTGTTTTCCAAAAAGAAAACCTGCAATAAAAATTATTGATTAAAATTCCAAGATTTGCATCATAAGTTAATAATTTTTTTTTATGAAAACACATAATTTTTTTATTAAAAATAGAATTATGATCCAAAAAATCTGAAATTTTTACTGTAGTCTAAAGAAAGTGTCCCAAATTGGCAATAAAAATTTCAGATCAAAATGTTGAGATTTATTTGATAAATTAATTTTTTTATGGAAAACCATAAAAGAATTAATAAAAATATTTTTTAAATCTGAAAACTCTGAATTTTTTATTACGATATTTGGACATCATCTTAAACTTTCAGTAAAAATTTTAGATTTTAATTCCATTATTTGCTATGTAAATTAATTTTTCAATGAAAGAACCATTAACAAATTACTAAAAATCCAATTTTGATCCAAAAATTCTTCAATTTTTACTATGCATGCCAGACATTGTTGCAAATCTACAAAAAAAAATCAGATCAAAATGTGTTATTTTACTAGCTCAAATAATTTTCATATGACAAGATCATTAAAAAAAATATAAAATAAAGCTTTAATTAGAAAAATCTAAAATTTTGCATGTGATTTTTTTCTATTGTCTAGAACATTCAGTAAAAATTTCAGACCAAAATTCATCAAGTTGGTCTACTTTTTATGATTTTTATGAAAAATCATAAAAAGGATTAAAAAAAGAATTTTGATCAATTTTTTTATTTTTAAAAAACTTTAGAACATGAGAAGGAAGAAAAAGAAGAAGAACATAAATAGAAGAAGAATAAGAGGAGAAGAGGAAGAGGTTTCTCAAATGCTCATTTTCTCATCATTGTTAGATGCCTTCTTGAAGTGTCTTCAAACCTGCAACAAGACAAACCTGCAAAACAAGATATAAAAAACTAAAATGCAAAACAAAAAGAATGAGGCCAAAAAATTGATTTCTTAGCCTCATAGTGGGTGCAAGAAATGTATATGTGAATATGCGGCCTCTGTTAACACACACACTTCAACACGGTCATTGTATCCGGATTCATCCCATAATGAACATTGGATTGTTCATCCGAAAATCAGCCGGCAAGGCAACCTGTTGCCTTCTATCTAAAAGGATTTTGCTTATTAGATATCCTCAGATTTGAGGTGTTAAGCAACCAGACCCTCTAAGAATGAAGGATTTAAGAAATGAAATTAATCTATATGATTATGCAGATTAATCTAGAATGAGAAATGCATTCTAATCTAAGAACAAGTAAAGGAAACTAGATTAATCATATGCATATTATGCTAAATGAAATTAAGCTAGAAAATGAATATCTTATGAAAGTAAGGAGCTCAAATGAATGCACAATCCAGCAGCAATTCGATGCAAATGCTCTCAAAATGAAGAGATGAGGGTCTCTTAAATAGACTTTCCTGGAATCCATCAACGGTTGAGATCGATTTCAATCAACGGTCAGGATTAAAGGTGAAGTTCAGTCCTAAAGGAAGATTTCCAAATTAAAGGGAGTTAACTGATTTAATTTGAGTAGAATAAAGAGTTAACTAATTTAATTTGAGTAGAAAAAGGAGTTAACTGATTTAATTTGAGTAGATTAAGGAGTTAACTGATTTAATTCCTTTTTGATCAACAGTGAACTAGAAATTTCGCTTTTTTGAATTGAAGAGAGATTTTGGTGAGATATTTAAATGTAATAAAATTAGATATGTTCTCATAATTACATTTTTCATTTAATTAAATAATTCTATTTAATTAATTAGAGGCACTTTTCTTATTTAATTAAATAACTTCATTTAATTAATTAGGAATGACTTCCCATTTAATTAAATAACTTTGTTTAATTAATTAGAAGTAAGTTCACCATTTAATTAAATAATTTTTTTTAATTAATTAAAATAGGCATATTTATTAAATTAAATAAATTTAATCCCATAGTACATTAGTCTTAGGATATAATTTAATTTAATAAAATGAGATATGTTCTGATAATTACCTTTTTCATTTAATTAAACAATTCTATTTAATTAATTAGAGGCACTTTTCTTATTTAATTAAATAACTTCATTTAATTAATTAGGAATGACTTCCCATTTAATTAAATAACTTTGTTTAATTAATTAGAAGTAAGTTCTCCATTTAATTAAATAATTTCGTTTAATTAATTAAAATAGGCATATTTATTAAATTAAATAAATTTAATTCCATAGTACATTAGCCTTAGGATATAATTTAATTTAATTAAATTATAAATACTTATTAATTAAATTAAATATTAATCAATAGGTTTAATGTAACTAATATGAATAAATACCATAGAAATTAAATAATAAGCATGATGAATGCAGATTAGGGTTTTCTGCATCTGAGATTTAAGTCAAATAGCGAGTAGCAGAATAAGAATTTGCCTAGTGAAATAGGACTTAGGATTGATCAGAAATAGACCAGAATTGGTATCATGGCAATGAGCCAATTTTGGGGTATTACACATCTTGCATAGCATTTTCACGGTAGTTCTTGGACACTAGCATCCTTGCTTTTGTCTTTGAATCTCCCATTTCATGGTGTACTTGCAAGGGGTTGCATCTCTTAGGCTTAGCTGAGAGCCCTCTTATTCATGTTTTGAATTCCTTTGTACTCCATGGTGAGGGAGCTCTAGGTTACCATTTGGGACTCTCAATCCATGAGATCTCTCAAATAGAAGGACCTATAGAAGTGCACATTTTGGTGTGTACATTTTTGGCGGCCACCATGGGGTAGAACAATTCCATTTTACTTCCCCTTGTATGTTTTTGTCACTTCTACATTTTTAATTTTTGATTGATTTTGTTTTTTACTGATGGAGTTATCATGTGATCCTTTTCTAGTATCATATGATACTTTTTTCTTTACTAGCATGATACTTTACTAGTTAAAAGTATCACACACACTGTAACTTTCTATTGCATGGTAGTTAAAGGTTCTGTTATCTTCCTTAATACAGAGTATCACATGGGAGTAAAGTATCACTCAACAAGACATTGAAGTATCACACAATATTTGTGCAATGAAAAGTATCAACTAGTTTAGGGTAGGGGATTATTTCAGTTTGTGGTTACCATTTTGAGTCCTTGCAACATCTATTTATAGGTTTTTTGCATTCTTTTTTGTCTAACCAATGGCTTGCAAGTCTCTTATAGATTTTGGCTAAACCTTTGTTGTTGTACTAACTCATTGGTTTTGTAGGGCTTCCTAGGTTGCTTGCAAAATTATTTATTAAAAGAATGCATGTCAAAGAAAAATTTCTAATAGGGGCTACTAACATTTTGCAAGGCTACCCAAGAAAAGAAAAAATAAATAAATCCAAGTGTGCTTGCTTTTATTTCATTTCTATGTGTGGCATAAACTAGTTATTATTATTTTTATAGTCAATAAAACTTGTGAGGTCACTTTAGTGGTAGGAGAGTATGATCTTCACCCTTGTGGTGAATTAGAAATCTTGACCCCTTATTGAATCTTGAAAGTGAGTGGCATATTCAAAATTTTAGTGGTATTAATTAACCTTTCTTGGTGTGTTTGGGGGAAGCACTTGGAATAGGAAAGTATGCTCTTCACTCTTGTGGTGAATCAAAAATATTGATCTCTCAGTGTGGATCCATTTTGTTTCTATTTCCTAGAGAGATATTACCTTTACAGGGCTTGCTATTGATGGAAAAATACCAATAGGAATGACCCAAAGTGGGAATGAGCATAACCCGACTAACCTAACCCACTATAATCACAAACTCCTTGACAAAGGACAAAGCCTTGGGGGCCATAGCACTTGTCTTTGTTTAGTAGAAGTACTTGTGGGATTGAGACAATGAGAAAAATACTAAGCAAGAATTCTTAAGGTACTCTTGTATCCATGAGGTCCATTACCTACCACAAGGTAGGGTGTCCTATTTATAGGTGCAAGAAGAGTGTTGTGAATAAGACCCTTTCTAAACACCTTAGGATCAGAGGCTACCCTAATTATTCACTCAACATCTTGGTGCAAGTATTGGTCCTAGTGGACTACCTAGATGACCCCAAGCTTTTACACTCACCATTTGTGTCCCTTTGGTTATGCCAATGAAACCTCCATGAAAAAGCCAACATCTATTGTGGAAAACTACTTTGTTTGAGTTGAGGGGGCATCAAGCATGGGCCAAGTTCTTGAGTAATGATTTGTGACCTTTAGGTAGTTCTGATTGGAATGTGTTTTTGAATGTGGTAGACCTATGTAAATATTTTGGACATACACATGATGTTATTATTTATAGATATCATAAGTTCTTGTGTTGGCAAGGTTTCTTTGTCCCTTGTTCAACTATTTGAAGACAAGTTCTCAAACCATTGTGTATGTTGTTGCAAACTAGTATTTTATTTAGTCATGACTATATTCTGGCCTAAAACAATCAAAACAATGAACCAAAGCATATATATCATAAGCCAAAAGTCGCATACTATAGAGCTTACTAGTCCTCTATTGCACATCTATTTGATAAATATCGTGCGATACTTTGCATCGACATAAGTATCACACTGCTCAACAAACTTTATCATACACCTATGCTCAATTTGCTCATACTTCCTATCAAGAAGTATTTTTTGACCAAGAAGTATCACTTATGTATTTTATGAAATATCACACGATAATATTTGCTGAAATTATATCGCTTGTTGTGTTGTGAAATATCACCTAGTTCTTGCTGCTTTCAGAATTGAGTCTAGACTATGTTTTAGTTGAATTATAGGTATTTTTACCTAGTCTTACGATAGTATGGTCTAAAATTTTCACGTCTAGTATGATCTAAAGTGTAGTGCCTCTCATTTTTGTAGTCTTTACCTTGTTTATTTTGATTTGAGAAATAGTTGTACTCATGTTATTATTTATGCATTTGAGATGACCTAAGGGTTGGATGTTATACTTTGATTTCAATATCTTAGATGTTATACTAATATGTTGTGTAGTTGATCATATTTGCATTTTGTTACCATTTTGAGATGACAATATGTTTTATGATGATATTTGGTTATCCGGTATTTGG
Organism: Cupressus sempervirens; assembly: GCA_028749045.1. NCBI lineage: Eukaryota > Viridiplantae > Streptophyta > Pinopsida > Cupressales > Cupressaceae > Cupressus > Cupressus sempervirens. The sequence continues at coordinate 531,827,298 of CM053785.1, forward strand.
ACATATCTATGATTATGTTATATGTGTTGGATTTCGTGCTATGGTTATTTACTCATTCTTGCTTCATTATGCTTTATGTGAATGTGAGTGACTTAAATAGATTATTTTAGAAGACTTGAATAAATATTTAAATTAGGTATTTAATGCATTTATTTCTTTGACTATGTTATAATATGCAATTGCACTTGATCATGTGTTTTAGTGTGCAGGATTTATATCCCTGGTAAGGGCACATGGAATTAGTGATTCAATTGTTCATTTTACCAATGTCATCCTTGTATGGTCGACATATCATATTTAAATATTAAATTAAACTTTCCAGTGATTGGATTAAATTTGGAATCATTTTCATTATGTGATTAGACCTATGAGTGTATCTGTGCATTTAAAGGTTCACATTGTTACAAAGGTTGTTAAGAAAATTTTGTAATTTTTTGGGTTTTTAGGCTTTAATTGATTTGATTTTTAATTTTTGGCAGCTTTTCCATAGATGAATTCCAATTACTTGGAATAGCCTATTTTTGTTTGGATCAATTTGAGGTTTAACTAGGTTGGCTGGTTATTTATCCTAATCAATTATTCACTCAAAAAGTTAATAAGTATTGAAAGAGGAAATTAATTCCTCGCTTCTCACTTTTGGAAATTGAGAACTTGAGAGATTATTTCCACATTCCTCTTTTGGAGGATTACATTTTTGTTCATTGTGAGAGCCGTGGGCATGGGATCTTTGCGAGGTCAATCTCGTTGGATCCAGCTCAGGGAGACCTTGCTTTGCTATGATTTTTGACAACTTCTATAGGTTATTTTTTTTACTGTGTTGATTCTTGTTTCTACCCCTTTTGCTGTTAGGTAGGGCTCTCTTGTTTTTGTGTTTTAGCTCTCATTTCTTGTTATGTTTTTGGTATTGTTTTTTAGGAGGCTGAGAACTAGTGTTCCCCTTCATTTCTATTTATTGGTTCTACTCGGTTGGTTAGGTATGAATGTTTTCCATGTTTTCAGGATGAGGGTTTGGGGGTTTCGCATCGATATGCTAGTCATTTTTGCATATAATGTCCAAGCCAAAATTTTATTTGATTTTCATGGCTTTTGTGCCCAAAGACCAAATGGGTTTTATTTTTTAAATTTTCTAGTTTTGGGATTTTTACCTTGATTTGCATGCCACCTATCTTTCTCAAGTTTTCTTTGCATGAGGTTGATAGTGGACCTAGATCATCTGCTGGGATACTAGTTAGATCATTATTTCATTAGATGTATGTCACATCCTCCTGAGCTTATTTTTGGTTGAGTGATATTTTTCTTGTGTTCTCATCTAGTCTCTGTGATATGATCTTCATGATGGTGGTGCACTACACACAAGCACATGTGTGTGCATTTGTCAGGTGACTTGTGATGCCTGCTTTTCTATGGTACTTATGGGAGTTATGATAATTTGGGGTTGGATTGGGAATATGCATGCCTATGGGCACTCATCGTTGGATGAGCATGGGTAGGGTAGGGTAGCACCATGGAGGGGGCTTCTATCTTGCAGCCTGATGATCATTGTGCCCTAAAGTTTTAATCAAGTGATAATTAAATAAAATACTAGGAGGTAATAAACTTAAGCTAATAAAAGGATTTTGGATTTTTCTCCTTCCATTAAGAAGTGAGAGCTACCAATACTAGCTTGGGCTATTCGATGTCAAGTGACTCTCCATGATGTCAACCCTTAGATAGTAACCCATTAAGTGTCTGACCAAGACCTGTAGTACTTGCATTTCTAGTGATCTTGGTTTCAGTCATCATTACTATCTGGCATGAATGTTATTCATGGATGTTTTATTTTTGTGTGTTTGTGGTTGGATCATTATCTCCATTAGCATAGCAGTAGTGGACCTACGGGTCCCACATGGTTGGGAGGCATAGCTACCTATACCACTATTAGGGACCAGTGCATAGAGATGGTCTATTGTCTCAGTGCAATCATAGCTAGATGGTTCAAGTTCCAAGTATACTTTCTTGTGATTTATGTTTTCATTGGAATACTTGGATATCATGTTTAGATGATGTTATTTATTTGATGCATTCCTGTATTATGATGTGTATCATATGATTAGATGATGTATCTTGATTAGATGTGCTAGGATTAAACCACAGATAGAAATAATAACTACATGCAAATATAACCAATAACAAAAAATAATAGATCACACAAAAAAGAACACAAGGCACAAAAATTTAACATGGTTCACCCAATCCCTAGGCTATGTCCACCAAAAAAAAGGTCCAATATTATTACAATCTAGTGATTACAACCTAATTACAGTCTGTAATCCCTTACAGCTCAATACCGCTGCAAGAACCAATTTTGCATCACCACAATGAAACAATCCCTAACCCTAAGCCCTTTTATACAAGTATTTTTATGCCACTTTAGGGTTACAACATGTCGGCCACATGTCATCCATAATATCAACCATGACCCAAAATTTTTATGAAGTATGTACAATACTTTCTTGATTAGTCACCACAATCTAACAATCTCCCACTTGGGGACTGATCAAGCTCCACACTAAACAAGAAGATGGAATATCTATTGCTTTACTTATTAGCATGTTATATTTCCTTGTTCTTATGATGTTGTTATGTTTCATTAGTGACATCCTCATTAGATAATTCTAACTATCTAGTTGGCAGTTTGAGATGTTACGCATGAGGGATGGCTAGGACCTTCAAGTTTTCATGATGCTATTATGGTTGGGAGAAATTGCACACTTAGTTTTGTTATTCCAATAGTTTGCAATGTTTCTTTTAGTTCATTTCCTTCACTGCTATGTTTAGATGGTTAGATTCAATTTCCATCTTTCTGCTTTTGCATTTGAGTGTTAAAGCCTTGACTTGTGGATTTGGTACTCCCTGGAGTGGAGGTCCTAACTTCTTGTTTTAACCCTCTATTTATCCTTAGAGTATTTCTTGCTTTTCTTGGGTGATAATGGGTCAGCATTGGGTGATACTTATAAAGTATTGCATGCCCAAAGAAGAAGAATCATGCAATACTAGCAAGTATTGCACACCCATAGGAAAACTATCGCGTAATACTTAAAACTATCATGTGATACTTAAAAGTATTGCATGCCCTTTGAGAAACCATCATATGGTACTTATGAAGTATCACACAGCCTTTTGGTAAGTGTCACCTAGACCCTAAAAGTATCGTACGATAGTGGAGAGTATCGCCCAGTGCTACAATAAAGTGTCACCTAAGTTTTAGGAAAACATGTCTAGGCAGACAGTGGAAAATTTTCAGTTTGTTCAAAAGTTTTTGGGAGGTTTTATAGCTACCCTCTATGGTGTTCTTGCATCCCTTGATTTTTCATTTTTAATTTAGAATGTATTGGATTCAAAGTCATTTACATTCTTCCATGGTATGTCATTTTTGGTTAGTAATGGTGTTTGGAGATGCGTTAGTGTTTGGATATTTGTTTAGTCTTCGATTGCTATATTTTTTATCCTTGTATTTTGTATGTGGTGTACATCCATACTTATTTTTAAAAAAAAATCTTGGCATATTTTATCCTTGTTCTAAGGATCTCCTAGCAAGGCATTACATCTGGTATCGGAGCCCATGTTACAACATTGGGATCTCTTTGTTATGCTTCCACTATAGTTTTGTTCTTAGTGTGTGTATTGTTATCTTATGTTTTCTATTTTGATATCTCATTGTGGTTCATGCTTTTGACTCTATGCTTGTGATGTATGTTTCTAACCTTATCTTGTTGCTTCCATAGTGATGCCTCCTACACATAGACTTGGTGGTCAGTGTGGTAACCAAAGAAATAATCATGAAGAACACCATGAGGAGGAATGCAAGGATGGTGAGGGAGAATAGGGTAACAAAACTTAGGGTGACATTGGAGCTTTGATTTTAGTGCTACAAGAGATTCTTTCTTGGTTGGGGCCTCATCTAGAGGAACACTAACATGATCATTGGTTCGCCTCACAATAGGTGTATAATAATCATGCTCTAGGCCATGCTTAGGAATAAGGTATTCAATCTAAGGACTATTTTTTTCCACTATGAGGTGCATTCAATCTTGTCAACCTAGGGATGTATACTTGAAATGGTCAGCATAGTATGTGCACTAGATCTCTTAATGAGTCATTATGCTTATGCTCTAGGAAAGTAAAATGCAAGGAAATGAACCTACACTATTGCTGCAGGAAACTAACACACTTAACTCCTTACAAATACTAGAAATGAAATGAAATGCTAACATATATTCAAACTCAGGTCATCTACTATAACTGTTCTCATAGATGCTATAGGAACATTCACAAAGTATGATGCTACAGGAAGGAACTTACAACTTCTACTTGCAATACTAGAAATGCTTGAAAATAAATCTATACTACTCTAATATAATTGACCTCCCAAGTGGGCCCCCTTGGTTGGCTTCTACTAATCTACTAACATGGGATAGAAACCAAAAACTATTTCATTATGTTTCAGAAATTCATTACATGGGAACAATACATAGAACTGTAAAAACAACTCACTACAAAAGTTAACAGTTTATTTTCATAAACTTTCTCCCTCTAACTAAACTAACCTACTTGGTCTTATCCCTATATATAGAATATTGATGCTTATTCTAAAACAAAAAATTAAACAACCTAGCTATAAATCCATGGGAGAGAAAGAAGGAAAATAATAGCTCAAGGCAGGAAGAAAAGATAATGACTTAAGGCAGGAATAATAAAGTCTAAACAACTACTTGACATAATAATAAATGCAAAGAATGTAGTAAGTTTTCATAGATCCTCCATACTCCAAGTCATGTCCTTTGGTACCATTATGATTTTTCTCCACCATGGCTAACCTCAACATTCTTTTCTCCTTGAATGATATTGGCTATCTTTAATGTTCATCTTTGAATTCTTCCAATCATCTTAAGCTTCATTGCTAAAAGGTTAGTTATAATGTAGAGATATTTTCAAATAAGCATTATCGAATTAAATTCAAATATAAGAGCACACATATATGAAATATTGCATCATATATATAATATTGGCAAAAGATGACATACTATCTACCCATAGGTTAATCATTGGTTTAGGTAAACATAAGTTCACAAATATCCTGATAAAAATAAAACAAAATGTTCAACAAAGTGTTTAAAACTATCATAAAATAGAGGTAATAATTAGCCTCATCATCTTCCCCATGGTAAACTGGTGCTTGTCCTCAAGCATGGCATTTCCTAGTTAGTGACCTGAATTCCCCCTCTTTTGTCCTTCCTTTCTTGCTGCTCTTGAAGTTATAATAGAATCAGTGTGTTCTTTCCCAAATTTGCCTTCTATTGTCCTCTTGTAGCTTATTAAGTTTGTCAGCATTAATATCATACAGGGGCCACATGAGCATTAGAGGATGCATAGTGAGTGGGCACCATAATTTTGGTCTAGCCTGCTTCCTTAACTCTAGATACTTTGGAGCTCGGTGAAGGGAAGCCTCCAAGTTGATGGGACTATGTGGCTCTAACCTTTTAAGTGACTTAGTTAATCTGGCCCATCTACTTCTAGCACCAACCATGGCTCTCTGGAAAGCAAAGTAGGGTAAGTTCTCATAATTAACATAGGCCTTGGTTTTGGCAGTGAAGATTCTATCCCTTACTCCCTTGTTCTTATCCTGATAAGTTAATCTGAACCAATCCCTAAGAACTTCTTCTAGTTTACTACTCTCAGCTCTTAATGGTAGGGGCTATGTTCTTTCCTCATCTCTATAATTATTTAGTTGCCTATCATAGTTTTCTTTATTAGACATCTAGGACATGAAAGCCCTTAGACGTATATCCTCTCTATATAGTAAAGGATTCCATTGGGTTTCTGAAGGGATAACAAAATTATGCACATATAATTCATAGAGAAAACTCTACTACCGAGATGGTAGAGTTTGATATAAACCATAAAATTCCTAGGCTGATTTAAATTTTGCACTTACATTCTTAAGGGTTAGCATAATTTGGAATAAGATAAATTGTTCTTTTAAACAGAGAGCATAAATCTATGGCGGCGGTCTACAGGTAAGTGTTTGATCAACCAATTTGAGGGCATGATCCATCCTTTGTTTTTGATTTTCCAATTGCTCTTTCAAATATGTAATTTCTGCACTTAGAGACACTATGTCTTTCTTCATTCTTTTTCTCTCCTCTTCCCATAAGACCTTAGCAAACATATGTTGTTCAAACAACTAGAAAAGGAGTTTCTGCAAGGTAATGGAACCATTGTCTTCTTCATGGTTTCTTTTCCTCTTTCTTTGTTCCCTCCATAAATGCTCTACAAAATCAATAAACCATGTTAATTTATAGGTAACTAGGGCAGTGTTTGGATAAACTTGCTCAGGAACTGTTTCATCTCTATAGCTTGAAGTATCTGGTTGGCCTGCTAGGGTATCATTTGGATTTTCATTGACTTCAACCCTAAATTCCACATTAAGGTTTTAAGGAATATTTGTAGTTTCAAGATGAGGAGGAGAGTGATCAGGAACAATTTGTATAGGGGATTCTTTAGTAAATAGCTTGGATGAGGGGGATTCTTTGGAAATTTGTCCTCTCATTCTAGGACTTCTTCTTACAGGGGTTTCATCTAGTATCACAACCTTTTTCCTACCTCTTCCTTTTGGTGTCTCTACTGCAGGAGTAACTACTATAGGACCCTTCTTAGTTCTCTTTTGCCTCATGACTGTAGGGTTTGGCTCTTCTTTAATCGAAACAAAGATTTCTTCTTGCAATTTTTCTCTTTGCTTGGCTACAGGTAGGTTTTTGGGTTTCTTAAACAAGTAAAGGCACAATCTTTTGCACATTTTCTTGTACACTTTCTCATACATTTCCTTGCACATTTTTGGCTTCAACCTCTTGAGTGCTTTGTTTAGTAGGTTCATTAGTAGGAACTACATTCTCCTCACTGGGCTATTCATAAAGGGTAGCCTGGGGTTGTAAGGTTTTAGCTTGGACAAATTCCACCCATGACATGGGAGAAATATCCCTAAGTGATCTTTCTATGAGTAATTTAATTAGGGCATGATGGGTGATAGAATTGTCCTTTCCCTTTTTGGGTTTCTTCCACACTAATACACAACATATTGTACAAGAAATTGGGAACATTTACTGGATGATTATGCCTTATAAAATTGAGCAATTTAAAATGATGTGCATGTAAATATGAAAGTCTTCCTTCGCATGTGAGGTACCTGATAATGTGGATGGCCAGCTCATTGTATGATGGTAGAAGAGACATTCTTTTGCAACTTTGTTTGGTAATATTTATCTAAGGATCGGTTGGTATGACAAACTGAGCCCTAGTGGATCTTGCATCATGAGTATTGGGATAATGTTCTCCTATTGCTGGTAACCTAGTTACTTCTGCTATACGCTCTTTTCTACCAACCATTGTTAAGCCCCATACAAAAGCTTCTCCTTCATCAAATGTCTTTGTGAATTCTGTGGCTATTTCTTCATCAAATGCAGTCAAACTTAAGAAATACCCTAACTAGCCACACACATTAAATCTCCTCATTGCCTCTACATCTGAGAGAAAAATGGTATGCTCCATTAGTTCTTGCTGCTGCAATTGTCCACCCATTCCTGCTTAACATTTTCACTATTTGCACTACTTACACTATTTCCCCCTTACAAATTCAGGCCTCTTTTGTTGTTTTATAGACCCATTTTCACATTTCATTTGGCAGGTAATTAATGTCATAACAATTCATTATGAGTAATAATATGGCTTTAATGAGAGTAAATCATGGATATGTGTGAAAAATCATTCAAAAATAGGATTCAGATCACTTAAAATTTAAATACAAGTCACATCACAACCTGACAATAAAATCATTCAAAAATAAGGGGTGCGACACCTAGACACTTATGTACTTAAGGAAATATGAAGATTTGGAAAAATATTTATGAATAAATAGGAATGTCATTGGGTTTTAGTAACCTTCCCTGCCCCCTATGAAATATGGACAAGTGTCCACACTTGTTAGACTTAGTACGGGGTATGGAATTGGCATAACGCCGCCATAATATAAAGAATGCAGTATTAAATATAATCAATGAAATATACGTACTATAAGTGAATAATAATTTGAAAATATTATACCTATTAATTAATCATTGCACATACCAAAAGGTGGTGAAATTTACATCAACAGTGACAACATCTATTAGAAAACTTGCAATGTTTATTGAAAGCATTAGAAAATGATGATGTGGAAAGTGGGTGGGTGGAAGGTAAAGAAATGAGATCAAATGAGAAAGTGAATGGAGAAATTTGGAACTTTATGTGGGTATAAATTTTTTATTATGAGCATGCACAAAGAAATTAGTGTTGAAGAATGATAGGCGGAAGGTTAACACCTTCAGTTGCAGGAAGAGTTACCTAGTTTGTATTTGAATTTGGCCATTGGAATTGCTATAGGAAGTCCTCTTTTGTTTGGGGCCATTTATAAAACTTGAGTCTGTGACCATTGACTAATAATTTAAAAGGCACTGGATCAATGGTAGTTAATTAGACAGCTCCATTGTCAAAGACATGATTAATTTCATATGGACCCAACCATCTTGTCTACAACTTGCCTGGCATATCTTTAAATTTGGAATCATATAGTAGTGCCCAGTCACCAACTTGAAATTTTTTATTGATAATATGAGATTCATGCCATTGTTTTCTTTATTTCTGTATAATTTTAGTATGTTCCAAAGCAACTTTGTGCATTTCATCCAAATATTTAAGATGCAAAAGACGTTCTCTTTGTAATACAAGAAGTTCAATGTTTAACTCGAATGCAGTTCTCAAAGTTTTATGTTCAAATTCAATGGGGAGCATTGGTACTTTCCCATATAGGAGCTCAAATAGTGTGAATCTTGTAGTAGTCTTCCAAGTTGTTCTATAGGCCCAAACAACTTCTTGTAATATGCTAGTCCAATCCCTACAGTGTAAATGAACTATTTTTGTTAGGATGTTCTCTAGCTCATGATTTGTGACCTCTACTTGCCCATTAGCTTGAGGGTGATAAGGACTTGATTTTTGGTGCCTGATGTTATATTGTTTCATCAATTGTGAGATTAGATTAGAGGTAAATTGTGCACCTTGGTCAATGACTAGCTCTTTGGGTACACCATAGCAAGTAAAAATTTCTTCATACAAAAATTTTGCAACTTTTTCATCATGAGCATGCTTCATGGCTTTGACTTCTACCCTTTTTGTTAGGTAATTAGTGCACACAAGGATATAAGATTTCTCATTGGATGCATGGTCAATTGGACCAATGAAGTCCATGCCCCATTTGTCAAATGGTGTTAATGCAATCTATGGGTTAAGAGGTATTTCATCTTTTCTTGTTGGTTGGCCAATCCTTTGACACTTATCACACTTCCGTGTATAGTTGGTTGCATCTTTGTGAAGTGTAGGCCAATAATAACCAGTTGTCAAGATTTTCAAGGGTATTCTTTTTGCTACAAAGTGCCCTCCACATGGTTCATTATGACATGCATGTAGAATGTCATATGTCTCATCCTCTCTCACACATCTTCTCATAACTTAATTAGGTTTGGTGTAAAATGAGAGATTATCTATCCAAGAGAAATGGAAACTTTTCTCTACAAGCAGCTTCTTTTCCTTGTAAGAAAAATGTTCTGGTATTTAATTAGCTACAATGTAATTAGCAGTGTTTGCATACCATGGAGTTTGAATAGTAATATGAAATAAATACTCATCTAGAAATGCATCATCTACCAGAGTAGCGCCAATATCATCATGATGGATTCTTGATAAATAATCAGCTACAACATTGGCTCTTTGAGGCTCATCAATGATAGTTGTATCAAATTCTTGCAACAACAGTAATGATCTTGCTAACTTTCCTATTATAGTAGGTTTGTTCATGAGACATTTAATTGCTACATGATCAGTATGAAAAAATATGGGATAGCTAGTTATGTAATGCCAAAATTTGTTCAAGGCATAGACTACTGCTAGCAGTTCTTTTTCAATCATTGTGTAGTTTAATTCTGGTCCATGAAGGCTCTTGCTAATATAATATATTGCATTTTCAAGATTTTGAGATTGTTGTCCTAGAACTACACCTATGGCATAGTCAAAAGTATCTGTATATATATATGAAAATGTAAATTCCAATTAGGGCCTTGTAAAATTGGGTCTGTAGTGAGAAATTTCTTAAGCTATAGGAAGGCTTCATTACATTTGGATGTCGAACTAAATTTAGCTTCCTTTGTGAGTAACTTATACAAGGGACTAGCTATTTTGCTGAAATATCTTATAAAACATCGATAATATCCAACATGACCTAGAAAAGATCTTACATCTTTTGGTTTTGTAGGTATGGGCAATGTTTGAATTACCTCTATCTTAGTTGGATCCACTTGTATTCCTGCAGCTGATATGAAATGGCCAAGTACCACACCTTCCTGCATGAGCATGAAACATTTTTCACTATTAAGTGCCAAATTTTTTTTTTGACACCTTACCAAAACCTTTTCAAGATTCATCATTTCTTCCTCAAAGGTGACTCCAAATGTTGTGAAATCATCCATATATATTTATGTACAATCATGTGATATATTAGCAAAGATGCTAATAATAGCTCATTAGAACATTGTGGAGGCATTAAATGGAACAAATAGTAAAACATAGTATGCAAAAGTACCCCATGGGCATGCAAATGTGGTTTTGTCTTGATCTTTAGGAGTAATACTGATTTTATAATAATCACTATACCCATCTAGAAAAGAGAAATACTTCTTTCTAGCTAGAGTGTCTAGAACTTGGTCTATAAATGGTAAAGGAAAGTGATCCTTTTTTAGTGGCCTTGTTCAATTCTCTTTAATCTACATAAATTCTCCATTTTCCTCCCTTTTTGGGCACTATGACTATGGGTGACACCCATCTACTATAAGATATAGGATAAATAAAACTAGCATCAATCAATTTTTGCAATTTAGTTTTAACTATTTCTCTAAGGCTTGGATTTATCCTTCTTTGGGATTGATAGAGTGGTAGACACCCTTCATTGATGTATATCCTATGGGTGCATAATGTAGGACTCAACCCTTTCATATCACCATAGTCTCATGCAAAGGCCTTTTCATGCCTTTGAAGCAAATATGTTAACTGTTCCATCTGTGTGGGTGTTAATTTGGGATTAACATGGAGATTATCACCCTTAGACAATTCAATAGTAGTGGTAGACTCTATCATAGCAGCTTCAGAGATTGGACTTACTTCTAATTCACATGGTAAGAGTGGATGATGAATGTCAAGTTCTTTGAGCAGAGTACAATTCTCATCACATTCCTCATATGTGATTAATTCCGACACATAACTTTTAGATACATTTTTTTCTACCACACAACTATTAGTAAGAATACTCTAAAGTATTGAATCTTCCTCCTGCAGCTTTAGAAAGGATTGTCTATATAACATCATGAGCTATACTATAGAATTTAACTCTTCTTCTTCTTCATCCCCTAAATCTGGCCAAACAAATGTGCTCAAATTTGGTAATGGTTGTGCTGGAGGATATAAATCAAATTTCTTTGTTGCTTAGCCATTAGATATGGAAATATTCCTAGATCTACAACTTATATTTGCATCAGTTGTGGCTAACCATGGTTGACTTAGGATGATAGGGTAACTAGATAGATTAACTTTAGGGGACAGAATCATGAAGTCTGCAGGATACTCTAGAGAATCTAAGGTTACAACTATGTTTTCTATCATCCCATCAGGGGTGACAATAGAACTATTTGCAAGTTGCAAAATTATTGGAGTAGCCTTTAATCCTTCTATTTTCGACTTCTTCATTGTGTACTTGGTCATGACATTTATAGTAGCACCAAGATCTATTAAAGCATTTTTAATAGACTGCCTATTTATGCTCACATTTACTGCTAAACTACCTGGATCAAAATATTTTGGTGTGATCAATTTTCTTAACATAATGTCAACCAATTGTCCCACAACATGGACTATGGTGGGGTCCTTTTTCTTCCTTCCAGGCTTCTTCAAGCAGGCATCTCTAATGGATTTTCCATAGATTGGAACATCTTTAATGGCTTGGAACAGGGGTATTTGGACATGTATGTTCTTCAACTGATCAATAGTATCAAAAGGTTGTTCCTCTATTTGTATAGGTTTACTTTTTATAAACCTTTCTAGAAAAGGAGGTTCCACTGCTGGTTGAGCTTGGGTTGAAATGGTGGCATTGGTTGGGTCAAACACTTTAGTGAGTGAGGGTTCTGATGCTCCAAGAGTATCTAGTATTTTAGTTATAACAGGCGGTTTAGGTGCTGATAAATTTGTACCAAATCTCAGATGTATATCTGCAACACTCAGAGTGTAAGCGGGATATTGCTGAGCATTAGCACTATACATGGGTTGTTGTGGCTAGATTTAGGACCAGTGAAGATTACTAAGAGGATTGTGCATAGGGTTACTAGTCTTCTAACCCTAGATCGACCAAAAACATTGAGAAGTGACAGAAAGGAGGTAATTGAGAAGAACACAGGTGCAAAATGGAACAATAGGGAATGACTATTGATACTATGAATGACTCCCTACTTGAATTTTCTGTAAGAATAATTTCACATAAATTTTATCAATCCAGTAGACTAAACAACATTCCCTGCATAGTTGTTGATGCAACATACAAGTTAGTAAAGAAAGATCACATCTGTGATCTGGTTGAACTCATGTTGCAACAAATCAATGAGAACTTAGGAGCCATAAGGAGATCAAAAGGTGTACAGTGTAAATTTGGCTCAGTTCTCATGTGCATATTCTTTTATGTGATGAAAGAATTCCCTTCATTTGGGAAGTAAACTAGAATTCTAACAAGACAATAGTTAGTCAAATTAATGAGTTTATTGATCAAATGGGTGACAATTTTGAAGCCTAGATGACTAGCTATTTTGAAGATTTTAAGAAGTCTATGAAGCAAAGGATGAGGATACCAATCTCACTAGTTGAGAAACATGTAAATGACATATGCTTCTTGGTAGATATTGACTTCACATATATTCAAGTTGCAATATCAAGGGTAAGATGGCTAAGGCCATTAGGATATGAACTGGATATTGATGCAGCCTTAGCAACAATCACAACATTGTTAGCAAAATAAATTGATAAAGAAACTCCTCACTTTGGAACTTATGATGTTTTTAAGTCCAAAATTGAGACAGAACTAAAAATTGCTTCAATTGTTAAGAAGAAGGATGAAATGGTGAGGAAAATAAAGAAGACATTTGGAGAAAATATTGAAGGAGAAGCAGAAGAAGCAGAAGAAGTGGAAGGAGAGAGTGAAGAAGAAGAAGAACAATGGAAAGAAAAGGACAAAGAGGAAGGTGCCGAGGAAGAAGAAGTCAAGGAAGTACCTACATCTATGAAGCAGAAGAAAAGAAAGGCAAAAACATAGCCTGCAACTCAGTTAAAGCCCAAGAAAGAAAAAAAATTAGCCTCGACCAAGCTACCTCCAACCAAGCCAACAACAGCAAGGGTCACAACAAGAGAATCAACTCAAAATTCCAAAGAGGCAGCAAAACAAAAGAAGAAGCTACTGCATAGCCAATAGAAAAGCCCAAGAAAAGAAGAAGATATGTGGCCCAACTAGACACATAAGATGAAAGGATAGAATTTGAAGATATAAGCCAATTTAAAGTGGTAAGTCATCCACAAAAGTCTTCCATTGATAAATTATATGCTAAGATTAAGAATGGAGACTTAAATGATTTGAAGAATGTAAATTTTAATAAGCTCACAAAAGATGACCAAAATAAAATAGAGACATTTTGTCTATAATATGATGATAGAATATAAACATACACCTCTTGAACTAGATGGTTCATTGCCAAAGGAATTATACAAGATTGTAGAAGAAAAATGACATTTTTTTCTACAAACAGAGAAAGAAATAAGGGATTCTACCTTAGCAAGGATGTTGCCTGATTTGACTAAAAGTCAAATAAAAAATGCATTAAAAAGGCACAACAATAGATTTACTCCCAAATACAAGGCATTCAGTATTCTACAAAATAAAATTGAAGATGTTGTGAATAAAACCACAAAAGTGTGGAAAGTTATCTACAAGAAAATTGATGATGTATTTGATGAAGAATACAAGTTAGAAGCAAGTGCCAAAACAAAGGAAACAAAAGAAGCAAGAAAAAAGAAAGTGAAGGAAGAAGAAGAAAAGGATTAAGAATAAAAGGAGGAGGAAATAAGTAAAGATGAAGAAAAGGGGATAGGTGAGCAGCACGAACAAAGTGTGCAAGACACACAACTGCCACCTCCTAGTCCTCCTCACTCAACTATTACACCTGTAGAGATAGTCATCATAAAAGATGTTACTGACAAAAACGTTCAAAACATCAACCCACTCACTGTAGAGAATCTCTAAAATATCCTTCTCCAATCCACTCTTCAGGCACAATTATGCACAAATCATGTATTGGTGAGTGTTGATGAAATACAAAGAGCATCAACAACATCACAAAGATAAAAGGTGAAGCCAAAGGTACAACCTTTTACATACACTAAAGCTAAAATTTTGATGTTGCCACCACCACCTCCACCTAGTGTAAATACAAATAATGCTCATATGTCGAGTAAAAAGGAGAGGAAAGCTGATGAGAAGGATGATGTAACAAAAGAAAAGGAGCAGGTCACCATTCAGACATTGGTAGACTTACCAAAGACTGACACTCCTACTAAGACTATTCAAGAGCCAAGCACTAAAGCTATTCCATTGCAATTTTCCATGCTACACTCGAGTTCAACAAGAGAGGCTAGGGTACTTCACTATAGAGACCCTGAACTTGAAGAAATTGAGATACCCTCCTATGATTCCAAAACTATCACAATGGTATAAATGACTGAAATGAAAAATGTATTGGATAGAAGGATGAGGCAGGAAATTTTTAGAAAAGAGTTTAAACAAAAGCAAGCACTTCATGATATCAAGGACATCTTCATGGATGCCTTTAGCTTGTAGTCACTAGATGAAGGAAAAAAAATAATTGAGCAACTATTAGATATAGTTGATCAGGTGACAAATGAGGACCAAGACACGAATGTTAAAATAATGGAATGGTTAGAAAGAAAGTTTCAAGGCAAGGTTAATGAGAAGATATCAAGAGGCATTACACTTGAATAGGTAAAGTTTGCCAAAATAATTGATAAGTCCAAAATTGTTCTTGAAAATATTTTTTCATTATACAGGAAGTTTGATTTTTCCAATTTCACACAAGAAACTAATCAAAAAATAATGAGCTTGGAAAGGAACTTGAAAATCTCTAGTATGCAATTATCTAGAGATCCAACTCAAAGTGAGAAGCATTTTGCATAGACGCTTCACACACATAGGGAGTTAGTTGTGCTAACAATAGAGGAGGCAAATATAAAGGCTAAATTGATGCAGATCCAGTCCTCTATAACCCCTCATTTAGAAATCCTCCACAAGGAACAAGTCTATGCTGAGACAGTATTAAAGAAAGATCCCAATATTTCTAATCTTGATGGACTAGTACATCTTGCTACAAAGACTACCATCTAGCACAAGTCATTGGACATTGCTTTGGAGAATTTGGATGCAGCTCTGAAAACAATAATGGAGGTAAATAGAATTTTTTTGGCTAAATATGGTATTACTCCATAGAACCCTTTGACTTTAGTATTAAAAAGGGGGAGAATGAAGAAAGGAGGGGACATATATTGTAGGGGGAGTAATACAAAAAGGAGGAGAAGATATAAGTTTACCAAATTTAGACAAAATTTTGACAAATTTTGATCATTCTTTCATTTTGAGAATAAAGTGGAAGGATTGTATATAGCTAAAAAAGGGAGACAAAGAATAAAGGAGTGAAGAAGAGATGTAAACTTTTGGTAATCACATGGAATAAAAGCACATAATATAGATCAAAGGACAAAAAGGATCAGGCATATTGGTATAGAATTTCAAAATTCAAAGGCATAATCAACTAAGGGGGGCTATAAATTAAGTGTTTTTGACACTCATGTCAAAGGGGGAGATTGTTGGTCAAATAAATAGTATTGACAAATGAGTGTCAAAACACTTAACCATTTTCACCATACATGCCGAGTACACAATAGATGCTGATCCATAATTTCAATAGGTATCAAGTCACAGTTAGTGCTGAGCAGATTACAGTATAACACATGACGAGCAAGACAAGAATTGTTCATGTGCTGAGTAACAAAATCATTTAGATGCCGAGAAACTCAGAACAAAATATGTCGAGTGATACAGGACATAATGGGTGTTGAGAAAACCAAGAAACATAGTAGATGCTGAGAAATCTAGAAATAGTATGTGTCGAGCATTAGTAATACTTCATGTGCGAGCAACATAGGATCAGCATAAGAGTTTGTGCCTACACAAACTAAGATGTAAATCATTTTTGGAGCTGACTTAGAGAAATCTCAAAGGAGAATGAGGATAAGGATGAGTCATTTGCAATCCCTATGAAATCTACATGCAACTAATCAAGAAAATTGTGAAGGCATGCAACCAATGAGAAAAATGCAAAATATGAGCAAGAATTTGAGATTCAATATGGATTGTAGATCCATACCTAACCCTAAGTCTTCACATTCTTTATAAGGAAGATGAATGGACCATTGTATAAGTGAAAAATAAAAGTTGCATAAGGGGAGATTATGGTGAAATCTCAGTATGAAATAAAAAACTTAGTGAAAGGGATAGCAGTTATATTCAGTTGACCATAGCAGAACAAGAGACATAAATAGAGATCAGATCAAGTAAGGATTAGAAGAGAAAGAGCAGATCATGTGCCTTAACCCAAAAATTCAAGATTGCATACAATTAGGTCAAAGTTATAATACTCTCTTACAATTGTATTAGAAATTGAAATTCTATGGTAATAGGTTAGCTTAATAGCTAGATAGGAAAGTCTTTGGATAAGGACAAGAAAAATCCTATGTATTGGGTAGGTTTGACAACCTTTATGTAAATCCTTTAATAGGGTGACACTTCATGTAAAGTATTTATAAATCCTTTCAACAAGTCACTATTGATACAGTGTAAAGCCTTTAACATGGCAAACCATCAAAAGTGGTTGAATTCATTGCTGCAATAATTTTGTGGGTGTCATCCCCACCCTGATTTTACCTTCTTATTCCTGGAGGGTTTTTGGGTAACCAAAATCTTTCGTGTTATGTGTTGATGTTTAGTTATATGTCACCATGAATTTGAAAGAATGAAAAATTAATACTTCTGATTCACCACCCCCCCCCCCCCCTCTCAGAAGCACTCTTCCCGTTTGAATATTCCAACAGATACAAGTGGGCATGTGGAACTTTTAGGGGTCCAGAGACCAGTCTCACTTCATATGATCTCAGCTATTCAGCTGAAGAAGAGTGTGCAAAAGGGTTGTCAAATGTTTGTTGTTTTTTTTAATGATCTTGAGGAAGCTGAGAGTCATACAATGACACTTGATGATCACCCAATCCTTCATGAGTATGAAGATGAGTTTCTTGATGATATGCTAGGTATGCCACCACAACATAACATTTATTTTTAGATCAATCTCATACTAGGAGTAGATTTGATTTCACAGACTACTCAGGAGTTGAGTGAGCTCAAATTGCAGTTGGAGGATTTTTGGCTGTGGGCCATATCATTCTAGTGTATCGATGTGGGGTGCACTAGTCATCTTTGTGAAGAAGAAAGATGGATCATTGCATTTACACATTGACTATTGGTAGTTGAATAAGGTGATGGTGAAGAACCGGTACCCTTTTTTGAGGATTAATGACTTGTTCAATTAGATGAAGGGAGTGTGAGTGTTCTTAGAGACTAATCTTAAGACAAGATACCATTGGCTTTGTATCTAGGAGGTTGACATTCATCAGATAGCTTTTCATACATGATATGGGCATTATGAGTTCATAGTTGTACCCTTTGGGTTAACTAATGCACCATCGGTGTTCATGAGTTTGATAAATGGAGTATTTTGCACATACCTTGGTTAGTGTGTTATTTTATTCTTGGATGACATATTGATCTATTTGAATACTTTTGAGAAACATGAGATTCATTTACACCATGTATTGTAGTGCTTGAGAGACCATCAATTGTATGGAAACTTGGGTAAATGTGGATTCTTCCAATCAAAGATGAAGTATTTGGGGCATCTGGTGATGGTATTGCAGTAGATCTAGAGAAAATTTGAGCTATCATGGATTGGCTAGTACTGACTAATGTTTCAAAGGTTTACAACTTCATGTGATTGGTAGGTTATTATTGTCTCTTCATAAAGGATTTCTCACATGTAGCTCATCCCATCACTTCTCTTCAATGAAAAGGGAAGAAGTATGTTTGGTTAGACCAGTGTGAGGCAACATTTAATGTTCTTAAGGAGTGTTTGACTAGTGCACCAATCCTTGCAGTGCCTAATCCTATAGGTGATTTCATGGTTTGTAGAGATGCTTCATTGGAAGGTGTGGGTGTGGTGTTGATGCAAGATGTTTAGGTGATTGCGTATGATCATAGAAAACTCAAAGACCATGAGCTTAACTACCCCACTCATGATTTGGAACTTGCGACCATGGTGCATACTCTTGTTCATTGGATGCATTTTCTTTTGGGACATAGGTTTGAGTTGCATAGCGATCATAAAAGCTTGTAGTATATCTTTACTCAACCAAACTTGAATGCACAACAACATTGTTGGATGGAGTTCCTATGTGAATGTGACTTTGATTTTCACTACATTAAAGGGAAAGAAAATGTCATCATGGATGCCTTGAGTAGGAGATGACATGAGATATCAGTTTTGTTATTGGGAGTGGATTTGTGAGGTTGTATCTTGGAGACCTTGCCTAGTGACACATGGTATTTGGAGGTGAGGGTGGAGATTGAGTCTAGATGTACCCTTAAAGGAAGGTTTTTAGGTTATTTTCTTGAGTCTAATGGACTATTGTGACACTTGGGGTTTATTTATGTACTAGTGTCTGGTGATCTTTGTACCTTGGTTTTGTCAAAAGCACATCATGCATTATATTTTTCACATCCTAGTATCAAGAAGATGCATTTCAATCTTAAACAATTGTACTTTTGGGTAGGGAGGAGGTGTGATGTTTCTAATTTTGTTGCTCAATGTCTCAAGTGCCAAAGAGTGAAGGCAGAGCATCAACATCTGGCATGTCTTTTGTAGCTCCATGTCATTCTGGAGTGGAAATGGGATATGATATCTATTGATTTTATCATAGGGTTTCCTATGTCATCATGTCGACATGATTGTATTATGGTGACAGTGGACAAGTTGTCCAAGGTAGCACATTTTTCACCCATGAGAACATCCTACACAACTTCTTCTATAGTGCATGTTTTCTTAGGAGATATTGTTCATTTGCATGAAATACCTCATCAAAATATTTTTGATAGAGATCCAGTATTTACTTCGGCACTGTGGATATATCTCTGGCATGCTTTGGGCATGCAAATCAATTTTAGTTATCTGATGGTCAGACTAAGAGAATGAAGCAAGTTTTGGAGGATATGATTTGCATGCATGTTATGTATAGGCATGTGAAGTGGGAGGATTATTTATACCTTGTTGAGTTTGCATACAATAATGGGTATCATAGTTCTCTTGGCATGTGACCTTTTCAGGCCTTGTATGGTAGACCATGTCATACCCCTTTGAGTTGGGATCATTTGGAGGATTGAGCTCTTCTAGGTCCAGAGATGCTTTAGGATATGGAACAATAGGTTGTTCATATTAGAGAGAATTTGTTTACTACTTAGGATAAGTAGAAGAAGTATGCAGATGTCCATAGGTTAGATTGTCACTTTTCTATTAGTGACAGGGTGTTTTTGAGAGTGCGTATGAGGGAGAGCACCATCTATTATGGGAAATGCTCTAAGTTGGCACCATGTTTTGTCAAACTATTTGAGATCCTTGAGAGGATCAGTCCTATTGCTTATTGACTAGCATTGCTACCTATTCTATTGTGCATCCATGACGTTCTCCATGTTTCTATTTTGAGACAATATATTCTTGATGTGACCCATGTTCTTGATTCGGATGCCTTGTAGGTGGAGGAAAAGCATATTTCTTTGGAGCCCATATGTATCCTTCAGCGTCAGAGACTAACTTTGAGAGGTCGAGACATAGAGAAGGTAAGGGTCTAGTGGGACCCAAATGATGAGACCTCTGCTACTTGGGAAGATGCTACATGATTGAGAGGATTAATGAGAGAGGATGTAGTGCCTCTTGTGTTTGTAGTCTATACCTTATTTATTTGATTTGAGAGATACTTGTACTCATATAATTATTTTTTTATTTGAGATGACCTAAGGATTGGATGTTATCCTTTGACTTTAGTATCTTAGATGCTATAATACTATGCTATGCAGTTGATCATATTTGCATGTTGATGTCATTTTGAGATTATAGTATGTTTTATGATGATATATGGTTATCTAGTACTTGGAAATATCTCTGATTATGTTATATATGTTGGATTTAATGCTATGGTTATTTACCAATTCTTGCTTCATTATGCTTTATGTGAATGTGAGTGATGTAAATGGATTATTTTAGTAGAATTGAATAAATGGTTAAACTAGGTATTTAATGCATTTATTGTTTCAGCTATGTTATCATATGTAATTGTACTTGATCATGTGTTTTACTATGTAGGATTTATATCCTTTCCTTTTCCATTTTTGCAATTTTTACCTTGATTTGTGTGTCACCCAATTTTCTCGAGTTTTCTAGGCATGAGGTTGATCGTGGACCTAGATCATCCGTTGGGATTCTAGTTAGATCATTGTTGTATTTTTATGTTGCATTGGGATGCATGTCATATCCATCCTCCTGAGCTTTTTTTTAGTTGAGTGATATTTTTTGTGTGTTCTCATCCAGTCCTTGTCATATGATATTTGTAATGGTGGTGTGCCACACACGAGCACATGAGCATGCATTTGTTAGGTGACTTGTGAGGCCTGATCTTCCATGGTAATTCTAGGAGTTAAGATCATTTGGAGTTGGATTGGGAATATACATGCCTATGGGCACTCATCGATGGATGAGCATGGGTAGGATAGGATAGCACCATAGAGGGTGCTTCTATCTTGTAGCCTAGTGATAATTGTGCCCCAAGGGTTGATAGAGGAAGTTTTAATCAAGTGACAATAAAATAAAATATTGGGTGGTAATAAACTTAAGATAATAAAAGGATTGTCAATTTTGCTCCTTCCACTGGGAAGTAAGAGTTGCCAATACTAGCTTGGGCTATTCAATGACAAGTGACTCTCCATGATGTCAAACCCTACATAGTAACCCATTGAGTGTCTAACGAGGACATGTAGTACTTGTATTATCTCATGATCTTAGTTTCAGTCATCATTACTATCTAGCATGAGTATGTAGGTTTATGGGTGGATCATTATCTCCATCAGCATGACAAGAGTGGACCTATGGGCTCCACGTGGTTGTGAAGTGTAGCTACCTATAACACTGTTGGGGACCAGTGTACAAAGATGGTCTATTGTCACAATGCAACCATGGTTGGATATTTTCACTTGATATTTTGGGTTCTAGAGTATGCTTTCATTGGAATGATTGGATATCATGTTTAGATGATGTTAGTTATTTGATGCATTCTTGTATTATGATGTGTAGTATGTGATTAGATGATGTATCTTGATTAGATGGAATATCTATTGCTTTACTTATTATCATGTTAGATTTCCTTGTTCTTATGATGTTATTATGCTTTAGTAATGAAGTCCTCATAAGACAAATCCAACTATCTAGTTGACAGTTTGGGATGTTATGCACAGGGGATGGCTGGGACCTTCAAGGTTTCTAATTTTATTATGTTTGGGAGGAACCACACACTTAGTTTTGTTGTTTTAGTACTTTTCTTTGCTGCTTTCAGTTCATTTCCTTCACTACTCCGTTTAGATGGTTAGATTTAGTTTCTGTCTTTTTACTTTTACATTTGAGTGTCCAAGCCTCAACTTGTGGATCTGGTACTCCCCAGTGTAGAGGTTCTAATTTCTTTTTTTAACCCTTTGTTTGTCCTTGGAGAATTTCTTTCTTTTCCTAGGTTACAATGTGTTAGCATTGGGTGATACTTATAAAGTATCACACGCCCAAAGAAGAAGAATCATGTGATAATGGAAAGTATCACATGCCCATAGAAAAATTATCATGTGATATTTAAAATTATTGCATGCCCTTTTGGAAACCATCACATGATAGTTATAAAGTATTGCATGGCCTTTTGAGAAGTGCTACCCAGACCTTGAAAGTACCGCACACCCTTTGAAATAATATTGTATGATACTAGAAAGTATCACACAATGTTGCAATAAAGTATCACCTGTGTCTTAGGAAAACTTGTCCAGGTAGACAATGGGCACTTCTTAGTTTGCCCAGAAGTTTTTGGGAGGTGCTTTAGCTACCCTCTGTGGTGTTCTTGCATCCCTTGGTTTTGTATTTTGAATTAGGAATGTTTTTTATTCAAAATCATTTACATTCTTCCACGGTATGTCATTTTTGGTCAATAGTGGTGGAGATTCATTGGTGTTTGGATATTTGTTTAGTCTTCCATTACAATCTTTGTGATCCTTGTATGTTTTATGTGGTGTACATCCATACTTTTAAAAAAAAAATTATCTTGGCATATTATATCCTTGTCCCAAGGATCACTAGGTGGGGCATTACATAAAGATAAAAATATGGTTTTAGTATCTCAGATACAAACTTAATGTCACTTTTGTTCACTTGTCAAAAACTCAGTTACCTCATTTTCTTGGCTACTTTCTATCGAGCTTCTTTCTTAGTTCTCAGCTGTAATCATTAGTATTGTAAATTCTTGAGAAATTTTGACAAGTCACTTGCTCCATTCTATCTTTTGACAAGTGAACATTTTGACTATACAATTTTTAACCCCAAGAGGCTCTATTTTGTCTCGCTATGCTAAGGACTTATCCTTACATGCTGGTTGCAACTAGGCTCCAAATCAATCAAGGAAGTCATCCCTTGTTTACTTTTTTGCAATTGAATACTCCAACTAGATGTCCTCATGAGAAAATATGTGAAGAAGAGTTTTTCCTTGATAGGCAGTAAGAGGCTAACACTATAACTTGGCATAATCGACTTTACTGCTTTGATAATTTATTTGACACCCCTAGGGCTACCAAAAGTGTTTCACTCACCATGAATTCCAAAGAGAGGAATTACCACCTAGATGACCTTTTTGTGCAAAATGAAGAACAAGCTCAGTTAGATAAAGAAATACTAGAAGAAATTATGTCTATAGCTACTAGAGAGATGTCTTATCAATACGACAAGACTAGAACTCATACACGTAACTTCAAGAATAAACATTCGCATGGTAGCTACAACAACCCCTTCATGAACAACCCATCTTGTGGAAAAAAAGGGAATAACATGCCACCAAGGTTTCCAGGAATAAATGATAGGGTATGTCCCTCACCACCTAGACCCTCACAATTGAACCATGAGAGTGAGGCTGATAATGAAGTTAATAGTGAAGAGCTTATGAGATTTCAACAATATAAACTTCTTCAAAAGCTCTTGCTAAAGGCCTTGGAGAAAAATGGAGACCAATACTTTCAATACATGACCTCTATTGGATGGAAACTCCCCTGTGACTATGATGTTCAAAGGATCATCCAAAAAAGAGAACCAACTGAGGCTCATATCCTAAGAAAGGAAATGCAAGAGTTAAGAAATCAACTTGCTGAACCACAAATAGAAAAAGAATAACCCAAAGCATCTTTTGTGGAATCTACAAGTGCTCTTCCATTTGATAGAAGTCTCTACATGGCACCATTTCCTAAGGATATTGAGGTTCCCAAGTATGATAAATACGATGAAAATGGTGATCCACATGATTATGTGCTTCACTTCTATGTTCTTAGCATGGAATTTGTGCATGAGGACACATACCTCATGAAATTATTTCCTATAAAATTAAGGGGATAAGCCATGGAGTGGTTTACCAAATTATCACCTCCCTTGAAGTTTACCTCATTCAAAAACATGGTTGAAAGTGCTTACCACATAGAGGATGTTGTTGTTAAAAAGGGTTACATTGTTCTCAACAAAGACAAAGATAGAAATGGTAATGAAAAAGATAAGGGTAAAGCTTGGAATACAAATAAATATGTAGTCAATTATGGAGTTTTAGACACTCCTAAGACTAAGGAATTGACCTTCAACCTATCCAATACCATATATGCTACTAAACAACAAGAGACCTCAAAGCCAAAATATTTTAACAAAGCTAAGATGACATCCAAAACAAGACACACTTATATGCCAATGTTCAAATCATATGAAGTGACCTTGAAGACTTTTATTGCTAATAAGTTGATCATGTTACCCAATAATTCCCAACCCTATGACCCACTAGTAAAACCTGATTGGTGGAGGGATGATAAATATTGAAACTACCATAGAAATAAGGTTCATAACACTAACAATTTCTATTATCTCAAAGATTCCATTCAAGATATCATTGATGAAGGAAAATTTTTCCTAGATCACTTAATTAAGAATTCTGACCATAAGACTTTCAAACAACCATTACCCGAATACAAAAAGGAGAAACATCCAAATCCAACAAATAGGGTAACGACACCAAGGTTATCTATACCTATACCAACATGGATAATGTGATCAACATGATTGAGCCCATAAGTGAAAGCATCTACATTATGGGCCCCAAATTTAATGAGGAACCTAATTATGACACTGAAAATGAGAAACCTAAGGTAGCCTTGAGAACATGTAACACCCATTACAACTTCAAAGATACTAGATCTAAGGTAACCCTTAGGGTGGCAGAATCCTCCTCTTGTCATGGTGAAACCTTGAACACTATCACTAGGGGGCAATCTAAAGTTGGTCTCAAAGTGGCCAATGATCCCAAGAATGCCCCACCTTCCAAACAGGTGGCTCAACTTGTTATATCTAGTTATGACCTTGTGAGTCAATTGTAGCAAACCCCACTCAAATATCCATTTTTGAGTTACTAAATTGGTCTCCTTTGTACAAGGATATCCCAAAGAAATATTTATGTACCACTAATGTTCCCATAGATATTGATGTTGGGCGGTACCAAGCTATGGTTAACTATATTTCCTCACCTCATTATCTTAAATTTCCTGAAGAAGATGACAGATCTCTTAGTCATCCCCATAATCTTTCTCTCCATATTGAAGTTTAGATCCTTTACACCCAAGTCCAAAAAGTCATGATAAACAATGGTGTTAAGTTAAACATTATTTCCTTCAATGTAATTCAACAATTAAGAATGTCAAAATTTACAATAGGCCCTAGAAAGAAGATCACTATCAAAGCATATGATTAGGTTGAAAGGTCTTCCAAAGGTCTAATTGATCTTCCTATCCTGGTAGGTCCTATTAAGAAGGACATGGTCTTCCAAGTGCTGGATATCCCACTTGCATACAATCTTTTGCTAGGTAGACCATGGAATCATGAAATGCAAGTTATACCATCTACATATCACCAATGTATCAAATTTTCACTCAATGAAGCATAAATAGTTATACCAAGAGACAATTATATGTTCATCAACATGCTTACAGCTACATAGTCACTAGTACCCCATATTTGACCCTCTAGTGACGTTAAACCATCTCTTTCAGAGTGTGAAAAGAAGCTAAAAGTGATGAGTATTGGGATAGGGGAGTACACCTTGGACTCCATTTCAACATTACCTATTTCCCCACAGTCCTATGCGAAACCATATGAGAAAATGAAGCCTTTCACTCCTTCTATAACCATCTTTGGTACTTTTGTTCAATATTTAATTCATTTAGAAGCTAAGAAAGAGGATCAAGCTATTAGATATTAAATCTATAGAGAAGAAGAGGATAATAATGAGGTCATTTTAACTACCCTCATTTATCCCAAAAGATATGGAAAGGGCTACAATTTTTTGACAAAAATGAGTTATCGAGGTCAAGGAAATTTGAATGACAACAAGAATGCTCTTGTTGAACCCCTAAGTCACACCAAGGGAAGAAAGAGTAAGGATGCTATAGGCCTAGGGTATGGTGTCAAAGACAATTTACCATAGTTTAATAGAGAAGCCCCTACAACTAGTGAATTGAAAAATGATACTCCACCTACGATTGTTTCTCCACCACATGAAGTGGATTTCAGCCCTTCTACATCCTTCCTTTAGGGAGAGGAAATATTTTTTCATGATAATATTGATGAAGCATCCATATCTAGGCAACCTAATTTTGATGAATTAAATGCTAAAGATCCTAATATAGAGAGAATTTGAAGAAACATAGCCCAACTTGTGCTTCTTGATCAAAGTACTAACTCTTAGGAATATGAGTGGGAGTCCCTTTCTAATGCCTCTTGGGAATTGGGTGTGGATTTGATACATGACTTTATTACCCAACCAAGCATTGTTGATGAGTCTCATGTAGAGTCAAATGAGTTAGATTTGCAACTTTCCTTAGTGGATCACATTAATTCATCTAGGTCTTATCATGATTTGGACTCCTTTGGAGATTTCTCTATAATCTCAACCTCTCTAGCCACTAGAGACAATTCCACTCTTATCAACAACCTTGAAGCTTCCACCTCACTTTTACTCATGCACCCAAATCTCATAGATTGGTCTAGTCAAAATTCAAGACTAGAGCTACTCTCATTATAAAATAGTTATGATATTTCATGTTACCTAAATGCCATTGAACCTATGCTATCTTCTACTAGAGAACCGAAACTAGTCAATATGACTGAAATAGACATCCAATAGCTCAATAAAAAATTAAAGAGAATAATGAAAAATAAGAATTCAAATGATGAAAACCACCTTGTGGCTATGTTTGAACCAAAAAAGAGTAAAAATAAAGACACTTCCAAAGGTTAAAACCTCTTTGAGGTGCCTAAAGATGAGGTATTGGGTAGTCTTCCAAGTTATTCCTATGATAGATCATCAATTTTGATAGAACCAACACAGCCAATCAATCCTAGTACCGTAGAATCTCCCAAAATCATACATATGGCTCAATCCTTATCAGCAGAGGAAAAATAATAGTTCACTCAATTTTTCTAAGAGAAGATCAATTTTTCATATACTTATGTTGACATGCTTGGCTTAGATACAAAACTTATTATTCATCTCTCCATAGCTCTTAGCGCCAAGCCCATTAAATAGAAATTAAGAAATATGCATCCACATGTGGCCTTGCTTGTGAAAGCTAAGTTAGAAAAAAAAATCTTAAGTGGAAAATTCATTAGGCCATTGATTATGCTTAATAGATCTCAAATATTTTCCCTATTTCCAAACATGAAAAGTCCATTCATGTTTGCACTAATTTTAGGGACTTAAATAAAGCATGTCGAAAAGATGATTTTCCACTACTAAACATAGATATGATAGTAGAGATGACTGTGGGTTATACAATGTATTTTCTAATGGATGGCTTCTTAGGATATAATCATATAAAGATATCTCATGAGGATCAAGAGAAAATTATTATTATATGTGCATGGGGAACCTTTTGCTTAAATGTCATGCCTTTTGGTCTAAAATATGTAGAAGCTACATATAAAATGGGTATGACCATGATCTTTCATGATATGATGCATAAAAATATGGAAGATTATGTTAATGATAGCTTATCAAAATCTAAATAATGAAGCACTCTCTTGCTTGACCTAAATTTGATACTAGACTGCATGTAACGGTTTCAACTTAGGCTTAATGCTAAAAAGTGTGCTTTTGGTGTCACATCTAGAAAATTGTTATAGAGATTGATCCAAAAAAGGTGCAAGCCATCATGGAGATGCCACATCCCATGAATATTAGTTAACTAAGGAGGCTACAAGGACACCTTTAGTCTATTAGGAGGTTTATCTCCTAATTAGTTCATAGATCACAACTATTTAACAAAACTCTACACAAAGGATCAACATGCATATGCAATGAAGAATGTGAGAAAATCTTGGTTCAAATTAGAGAGTATTTATTAAAGCTACCTATTCTCATCCCTCCAATCCAAGGGAAACCATTGATTCTATATACTTCAGTTACTACGAATTCTATAGGAGCCTTGTTAGCACAACATGATAAAAATGGGAAAGAAAGGGCCATATACTACATCAAATGCACATTGGTCTCTTATGAACTTAACTATAATAATATTGAGAAAGCTTGTCTAGCTATAGTATTTGTTAGGATTAAACCACTGATAGAAATAAAAATTAAACAACTTATATAAATCCTTCTAATAAAGATAGTCTTCCATTTGCATCTTCCATAATTGGAAGTTTTTCCCATTAAATCTATCAACCCTCAGCTCACCCTTGTCTGCCATCGTTCCCACTCAATCGGGAGACTCCCACTCAACTGTAAGACTTTCCTATAGAGGATAACTGAAAAAAAACTAGGCTCTGATACCACTTGTTAGGATTAAACCATGGACATAAATAACAATTACATGCAAATATAACCAATAACAAAAAATAATAGATCACACAGAAAAGAACACAAGACACCAAGATTTAACATGGTTCACCCAATCCCTGGGCTATGTCCACCAAACAGCAAGTTTGATATTATTATGATCTAATGATTATAACCTAATTACAATCTGTAACCCCTTACAACTCAATACCACTACAAGAACCAATTTTGCATCACACTATGAAACAATCCATAACCCTAAACTCTTTTATACAAGTATTTTTACCACTTTAGGGTTATAATTAATAATTACATGTTGGCCCAAAATCCTGATAAAATAGGGCCCAATTTTTTTTGGGGGCGATGCCTCGAGCCCCAAAGAATTTATAAAGTATGTATAGTAATTTTTTGATCAATTGCCACAATCTAACAATCTTCCACTTGGGGACTGATTAGGCTCTACACTAAACAACAATCTCTCACTTGGAGACTGATCCTGTAGCTATGTCGTGACTCCATGAGGCTCCCACTAGATCAAACCACCCTAGACTCTGCTATTCTTTTATTCATGTTTAGTCTAAAAGACCAACTAAATCTGAAAAGGAGTTTAGCTTCTCCCTTGTTACTACCATTGTCAACATATTTGCTAGATTGTCATTTGTATGTATCTTATCCAACTTTAACAGTCCATCCTCCAAAACTGACTGAATGAAATGGTACTGCAATTATATGTGTTTGGTCTTTGAATACAAAGATAAATTCTTTGCAAGATGAATGACACTTTGACTATCTGTAAACAAATAATTATCCTTTTGAGGGAGTCCCAATTTTTCCAAGAAGAACTAAAGCCATATCATCTCCTTGGTTGCTTTTGTAGTAGCTACATACTCTGCCTATGTAGTGGATAAATCATTAACCCTTTGTAACCTAGAAACCTAGCTCATGGCTACCCCACCAATAGTAAAGACATAACCTATATTACTCCACCTATTATCAATATCTCCTACCAAATTTAAGTTAACATAGCCCTATAAACTAGTAGTAGAGCCCCCAAAGTGTAAACACTTATTAAATGTTCCTTTCAAATATCTAAGAATCCATTTGATGGCATTCCAATGCTCAATTCCTGGATGACTCATTTACCTGCTAACAACACCCAGTACATGTGCAATATCTAGCCTAGTACATACCATAGCATACATCAAGCTTCCTACAGTTGAAGCATAGGGTACCTTGGACATCTTATCCTCCTCATTGTGTATCTTGGAACATATCTCCTTAGTCAACTTCAAATGACCAAGTAAAGGTGTGCTAACAACTTTAGCATTCTAAATAGAGAAATGTTGCAACACCTTCTCCATATAATCAGCCTAAGATAGCATCAATGTTCTATTCTTCCTATCTCTAAAAATCTTCATAGCAAGGATTTGTTTTGTTGCCCCCAAATCCTTCATAGAAAATGCATGTGCTAATTGGCATTTCAACCCTTTAATGTGATCCATGTTAGACCCAGCTACAAGCATATCATCAACATATAAACATAAAATAATGTAGCTATCATCATCCAACCTCTTGAAATAAACACAATGATCTGAATGACACCTACAATATCCATGCTCATGCATAAAACTATCAAATTTTAGATACCATTACTAGTGCCTGTTTCAAGCCATATAAACTTTTCTTCAATTTGCACACTAAGTTATCCTTACCTTTGACCTCAAATCCCTGTGGCTAAGCCATATATATCTCTTCATTCAAATAACCATGAAGGAAGGTTATTTTAACATCAAGCTGCTCTAAATGAAAATCTTTAGTAACCACAAGACTTAAAATAGTACATATAGAAGTCATCTTAACAACATGAGAAAATATCTCAGAAAAATCAATGCCCTTTTTCTATGTAAATCCTTTTACAACTAACTTGACTTTAAATCTTTTCTTACCTCCTTCTTCTTTCAACTTGTAAAACCACTTATTCTATAAAGCTCTTTTACCTACAGGCAACTTGCATAAATCCCATGTCTTATTCTTCAGCAAAGAGTCCATTTCATCTTTCATTGTAGAATCCCACTAAATTTTAGTATCCACCTACACAGCTTCATCATAATATTCAAGTTCACCAGCATCAGTAAATAAAATTGAATACAAAGAGGGAGAGAATCTTTCTGGAGGTCTAATTTGCCTTGTTGATCGTTTAACATTCACTAGTGTGTGTGGTATTTGTTGTTATGGTTGTTTCACATCATGAGGAATGGTTGGAACATCAGCTTGTGGATTATCATCTAGCACTACATAATCATCTTCTTTCTTCTCATGTTGCCAAAGTTTATTGTGCCACAACATTGTATCAGAATCTATAGTAGCTTTTTGTTCTCCTTGCTCAACTACACTAATTGTTCCTGACCATTCATTTTATTCTGAAACAATTAAAGTAAAAGGAACAATATGACCTATACAAAGATATAAGGTGCTTACTTTCACACCTTTTGCTACTACAAGGGAACCTTTTGAAACCTTCCAATTTTTATCATTAAAAGTAACTACACAACCCTCATCACCGAGTTGCCCTGCTAAAATTAAATTCCTACTCAGCCTTCGAACATGTCTTACCTCATGTAGTAGCCAATGATTGCCATTCTACAACTCAATCTTAATTTTTCCCTTTCCAAAAATTTGATAGGTTTCATTATCCCTCAAATAAACAAGCCCAAAATCTCCTTGGACATAATCAATGAAATAACCTCTATAAGGTGTAGCATGAGATGAAGCACTAGAATCTAAAACTCATGAATCATCAACATTTTCTATAGATAGAAGCAAAGCATCCTCTTTGGATTTTTTACTTTTCAAATTTACCTCCTTGTCTCCATTTTATTTATCTCCTTCATTTTTCTTTCAATTCCAGCAATCTTTCTTTTTATGACCTAGTTTCCCATAGTACTAGTAGTGTTTGGTCCTCTCAATTGAGACCTCCCCCACTTTGACTTTCCTCTTGATTTCCCATGATTTTTGGAATTATTTCCTCTCTCAGTCGTTCTATCCCTACTTTGTGCATTCAAAGTACTCCCTGATGTAGATCCACCTAAGGATTTCCTATGAGTTTCTTCACTCAAAATAACACTAATCACATCATCATATTTTAGGGTACTAGATCTAGGAATAGAATTACTCACAGCCATTACCAAGCCATTCTAGCTTTTAGGCAAAGAACACAAAATCAAGAAAGCCCTAATTTCCTCCTCGAAATTGATACCCACAAAAGATAACTGACTAGTAATAGTATTAAACTCATTTAAATGATCTACAATAGATCCACCTTCTTCCATTTTCATATTAAATAAATGCTTCATGAGAAATACCTTGTTTCAAGTGGAAGGCTTTTCATACAATGTCACTAGGGTTTTCATCAACTCTTTTGTTGTCTTCACTTTTGTAATATTAAATGCCACTGATGGTACTAGGAATAATAGAATGCTTCCAAGTGCCTTTCTATCCAAAAGATCTCATTCATCATTTGACATAGATCCTTGATTCTTGGCTTTTCCTTCCAACAACTTCCATAAATCCTTCTGATAAAGATAGTGTTCCATTTGCATCTTCCATAACTAGAAGTTCTGTCCATTAAACCTGTCAACCCTTAGATTACCCTCATTTGGCATCACTCCCACTCAATCGTGAGACTCCCACTCAACTATGAGACTTTTTTGCAGAGGATAACTAAAAAAAAACTAGGCTCTGATACCACTTGTTAGGATTAAACCATAGACATAAATTACAATTACATGCAAATATAACCAATAACAAAAAATAATAGATCGCACAAAAAAAAACACAAGACACCAAGATTTAATGTTGTTCATCAAATCCCTAGGCTACATCCACCAAACAACATGTCCAATATTATTATGATCCAGTAATTATAATCTGATTACAATTTGTAACCCCTTACAGCTCAATACTGTTGCAAGAACAAATTTTGCATCACACTATGAAACAATCCCTAACCCTAAGCTCTTTTATACGAGTATTTTTACCACTTTAGGGTTATAATTAATAATTACATGTCAGCCCAAAATCTCGATAAAATAGGGCCCAAATTTTTTTTTGAGCTGATGCCCTGAGCCCCAAAGAATTTATGAAGTATGTATAGTACTTTCCTAATCAGTCACCACAATCTAACAATATTTGCATCACAAAAAATTTTCCACTACATTCTTATACATACCACACAACTAGTTGCTAAAATTGACCCTTTGAAATATTGTTTGAATAAGGATGTACTTATGGGTAGACTAGCAAAATGGATGATGATTCTTTTTTAAATTTGATATTCAATATGTCAAATGTGAGACCATTAAAGGACATAATATTTTTTATTAGTTGGCTGATTTCTCCATTATAGATAATCCTCCTATGTAGATTGACTTTCTAGATGCATCTATCATGTGCATTACAGACATAACTTGGAAGATGTTCTTTGATCAATCATATACTCAAAATGGTGTTGGTGCTAGAATTTTGTTTGTCACACCTCATGGATACACCATCCCAAAATTTTAAAAACTATTATTTTCATGCACAAATAATAAAGATGAATATGAAGCTTCACTTAATAGAGTCAAACTAGCTCTAGAATGGAGGATAACATAATTGCACGTCTATGGATTTCCCCAATTTGTCATTAATCAAGTGAACGATGAGTACCAAACAAAATATGACAAGTTGATACCCTATAGGAAATTGGTTGATGCCATAATGAATTACTTCACATGTGTTACTTTCCAAAAAATTCCTAAGGTAGAGAATAAGGCTGCTAATGCTATGGTAACCTCGACATCTATCTTGCAACTACAAGAGCATGAATCTCACTTGAGTTCCTAGCAAAAGAACTACGCCATCCCTTTTATGACTCCCTTGATGATTAAGTAATTTGCATTATTGTTAGTCATGATTCCTCTCATTACTCCACCATTTTCTCCTACTTGTGTGATCAAATCATCCCTAAAAACCTTATGCATAATGAAAAATTCCATCTCATTTGCAATGCTGCTCACTACACTATTATCTCTAGTGACCTATTTAGGAAGAGCTTAGATAGAACACTCCTTAGGTTTCTAGAGATAGATGCATTTGATAAGGCATTAGCCAAAGTCCACAACAAAATTTATGGGTTACATTCTAATGGCCTTGCACTTTCTTAGGGTAGGCTACTACTAGGCAACTATGCAAGCTGATGTTGTCATATATGCTAAATCCTATAAGAAGTGTCAATTACATGGAAACTTGATTCATGCTCCTGGGTGTGAGCTCATCCCTTCTATCACACATTGGAATTTTCAGCAATGGGCCTTCAACCTAGTTGGTAAGATCTACCCAAGTTCCTCTAGTGGATATAAGTTCATAATCATGACAATTGAGTATTTTACAAAATGGGTTGAAGTTGTTCTATTGTTTGCTGCAATAGGAAAATATGTTTCCCTATTCATAATAAATCACATCATTTTCTTCTATGGCATTCCTTCTTCCATAGTCATTGAAAATGGGGGGAAGTTTAAAAATAAATACCTAAATCAAATTTATAAAAAGATCAAAATCAAGGAACATTGATCTCCATATATTATCCCCAAGGGAATGGCCAAGATGAGGCCTCGAACAAAACATTGTTGAAGATTTTACATAAAAAAATTCACAAGACAAGAAGGGACTAATACTTACAGATTCATTAAGCATTATGGGCCTATAGAACCATAATACAAACTCCTTTTGGGTTACACCCTTTGCTTTAGTCTATGGTTATAAATTTTTCCTCCACTAGAAGTTGAGATTCTCTCTCTATTAGTCTCTTTACATTGATTAATCACTGATGAGGACCATTGGGCTATGAGGATTCACAAATTTGAAGCTCTTGATGAGTGTGAAAAGGCTACCTTTGACCACGTGCGAGCTTATTAGAAGAGGATGTCCACTAGTTATAATAAAAAATTCCATCCTCATGAATTCCAAGTGGGTGAGCTTGTTCTCCAAGAGAACCCCAAGAATCAATAACACAGAGAGCATAAGGGTAAGTTATAGCCAAATTGGTTGGTTTTGTACATTATCACTACTACATTCGGGTCTAGTGCCTATCAAATTTTTACACCTAAGGAAGAACAACTCTTTGAGCCTATCAACATTCTCCATCTGAAGAAGTTATATGTCTAAGGCTCTTAGTGCTTAGTTGTTTGTACATATTTTATGATCCTAAAAAAAGCCTAAAAAAAAATCATATAAGATGCTAAAAAAATCCTAAAAAATAGAAAATGTCCGAAGCAATGATCATCCTAATGAAAACCTAGCAATAGGAACTTTGATGTATCACCAAAAAAAAAAAATTTAAATAAAATAAAGAAAAAGTCATGAAAAAATTGCCAAGTGATGAAAATCTAGAAATAGGTGCTACTTGAGACCATTGCACCTATGTCTATCTATCAGTCCTTATTTGCACTTACTTGCTTCATGATGCCTTGCCTAGATTGGACTCGACTCTTGTCTAGATCTCGGAGGCATTTTTGTTTATCTTATCATGGTCTCTTTGTGCATTGGTACTTCTTTGGAAAGACTTGTCTAACAATGTTTCTCAACACTTCCCCTTGAGATCAAGTGCTTCTCAACATTTTTTGGATACCTTAGCTATAGTCTAGGATGCTATGATATTTCTAAATATCATAGGTAAGTGCTAAAGAGATGGTCATGCAACTTACACACACACACTTGAACATTAAACTTGTTGAGACTTGATTGATTTTTTTATTTGTGTGTGTGTGTTATCTATGATAATTTCTTTGTCGAGTGTTCCCTCCCTAATAGTCTTTCAAGGATTTCATGGACTAGAGGACTAGGGGTATGCAAAAATTTTTACTTATTTTCTAATTGTGGGTATAAATTGTTAATATAAAGTATCATGAGCATTCTTGCTTGTCGTACTTAGCATTTTGGGTCTACAATGTATCATCCTTCTCAATTTCACAAGATCACACTTAGGGGTTATCCTGGTGTTTATGCCTTGATACATTTGTAATCTAGATATATTAAACTTAGGTAACCTTACTAAATTAGTCATCTTGACCTATATGTCTTTGATGCTTAGGTTAGGTTACCACATACCTATCTGATATAGATCATATTCATATCCTCATCATTATACTAGTGATGATTGTATGATCTTTTTTATATCCCTAAATAATGCTCGATGATGAAAATTAAAGTCTAAATTATGTGGCACTTATAAATACACATTTTTCATAGTATTTTGTATTTTAGGATTCATTTTAGTTAGCTTTTGCAACTTTCATGTTGAAAGATCTCTCTTCATCTTTTGTAGACACATCAACTAACTATGTTCACCTTCTCTCACTTGCTCTCGATCACGTCTTTCACTTCTTATCAGTCATATCAACTTAATGCTTCTATTCCTATCATCAAAATGGGTTAATCTCATCATCATATATAATCTATCTTTACACTATAATTATTCACTCCTCTAAACCATTCTATCGAAGGTGTTCCATAGTTTGAAAGGCTTGAATTAAAACTTAGATCTCCCTACTCATGGAGTGCAAAGCCATTCATACAAGCATGAAAAGAGCTCTTAGTGAAGCCTTAGAAATTGATCCCTTTCTAGTAAACAATGAAATGAGAGATTTTTAGATAAGAGCAAGAGTGATAGTATCAAAGATCTTCAAAAAGATGCAATGCAAGATGAGACTATGCTAAATGGAATGCAAAAATACAACTATGCTAAAAACATGAGAGTGTTACAAACCATTACAATTAAGATAAGTGAGCTATTCTATTGAAAATAAAACTAAGATAATGCATATGAAGTCAAACTAACATGACCATTAAAGAATGAGATGAGAGAATAGAACTTCTCCACAAAATGCTCCTAGAAAACTTGTAAGTAAACCTACAACATAACAATAGCTCAAAATTAGGATTCTTAGATGAGGGGAGAGCTTTCCCTTTTAGAGATGTATAAATGGTTGAGATCAAGATCAAGAGATGGATGATCAAGGGTGGGGGTTGAATTTTGATATGATCCATGTGCACATTCGTCTCCTCCAATAGAAATGAGTTGACTTTTCATGTGAAACAAAGTCTTTTCTTTAATTTGAAAATAGGAGAATTGACTTATGTGTACAAATTAGGAATATGTCGAAATGGGGTCTTTTATTTAATTAAAAAGGGAAATTTTCTTTTAATAAAATATGGACTAAGGAAATTATAGTCAAACTATAGGTTATTTTTGAATAAACTGATTTTTAATAATTTGACCTAGGAAAATAATTAAATAATTTATTCAAAATGATGAGAAAGGGGATAATAGTCTTAAGTGATCATTTTTGGGTGATTACATTTTCTCCTCTTTGACTAATGTGTGATCAATATAGGAACAAATTATGTCAAAGAATGAAGAAGCCATGTAGGAAGCAATAGATAGAGAAATTTGATTCCGAAGATTCCTTAGTGAGATTTGAAAATTAGGCCTCAAAAGGTTAGCCAACTACACAGAAGAAGGAAGAGTTTTAAATATGTAATTTTTACTAGCAAGATCAAATCAAATTTTTATTTTGACCCCAAAAATGGGTTTAGGACATCAAAATTAAGTGAGGTTGAAAGGGACAAATAAGAGATCCATAAGGTTAGATAGATGTGATGATAAGATTAACCCCTTTTGAATGATAGGAAAAGAAGAGATGAGAAAAATCCAAAAGGAGATGACAATATATGGTCAAGAAGAAGCAAGAGAAGGAGATGAACGCAGTTAGCTAACATGTCCATGAAAGATAAAGATGACTCTCTCAACATTAAAAAATGAAAAGATAAGATAAAATGAACCCTAAAATGCAAGCTAGTATGAAAAAGGTGCAATTACAAGGGACACATAATTATACTCTAATTTTCATCATCAAACATTATTAGGGACATTAGAAGATCATAAAATGTTCACTAGTATAACTATGAGCATATAAATATGATCTATATTAGATAGGTATGTGGGAATCCAACCTAAACATCAAAGACATGTAAGTCAATATGGCTAATGTAGTTAGGTTCCCTAAGTTTAGTATTACAAGATTACACCTATATCAAGGCATAAGCACTAGGATAACCCCAAGGGGGGATCTTGTAAAAATAGATAAGGATGATACATTGTATTCCCAAAGTATCAAGTAGGAAAAGCATGAATTCTTTTAACACTTTAGATTGATAGAGTATACCCATAAGTAGAAAACATGTAAAACATGCCCCATACCCGCAGTCTTCTAGTCCATGAGATCATCGAGAGACTATTAGGGAGTGAACACTCATTAATAAATTGCCATAGACAACACACAATAAAAACTGAAGTTCAATCAAGTCTTAGTGAGTTCAATGTTAAATGTGTGTGTGTAAGTCATGTGGCCATTTCTTTAGGATGCAAGTCTATCAATGAGAAATATCATAACATCTTAGATTGAATCTAAGGTATCTGAAAAGTGTTGAGAAATACCCAATGTCAAGAGGAAGTGTAGAGAAATATTGTTAGTCAAGTTTTCCAAAGAAGTACTAATACATAAAGATACCCTGATAAGCTAAACAAATTGTGCCCCCTAGACCTAGACAAGAGTAAATTCCAAGCTAAGAAAGGCAAAATGAAGTGGGTGAGTGCAAAGTAGGATAGGTAGACATAGGTGCAAGGGTCTCAAATAGCACCTATTTCTAGGTTTTCACCACTTGGAAAAAATTTCATGACTTTTTATAAATGTTTTTATATTATTTTTGTATTTTTGTATTTTTTGGTGATACATCAAACACCTATTGCTAGGTTTTCACAATGACGATCATTTTTTAAAGGATATTTTATACTTTTTAGAATCTTCTTAGCATCATATATGATTTTTTTTGGATTTTTTAAGGATCATAAGATATTTATAGATGGCTATGCCATATGAGCCTTAAGAATAGAACTTCTTTAGATGTAGGATGTTGATAGGCTCAAGGATTTGTTCCCCCTTAGGAGTAGAAAGCTAATAGGCCCTAGATCTAAATGCTATTGTGATGATATAAGGACCCAACCAATTAGGCTCAAATTTTCCCTTCTATTATCTATTATGTTGGTTTTTTGGATTTTCTTGGAGCACAATTTCACCTATGTAGAATTCCCTAAGATTGAATTTTTTGTTACAGCCAGTGGATATCCTCTTCTGATAGGCTCACATGTGATCAAAAGTGGCCTTGGGATGCTCATCTAGGGTTTCTAGCTCATGAATCCTCATAGCTCTATGGTTCTTATCAATAATTAAATCATGTAGAGAAACTCACAAAGAGGGACTATTAACTTCTAGTGGGAGGAAAACTTTAGAACCATAGACTAATGAAAAGTGTGTAGCCCTAGTAGGAGTAAGTATAGTAGTTCTGTAAGCTTGTAGCATAGGATTGATTTGTAAATTTCAATCCCTTCCTAATTTGTGAACTATTTTATACAGTATTTTCAGCAGTGTTTTTTTTTAGGCCTAAGCTCAGCCATTCCCTTAAGGGTAGTGGATAGAGGACTAATTTTGCTTGATCTTGAATTTCTTTCATAATTGCCTAAGGTCCTTATTCTTGAACTACCCTCCATTATCAATGACAATAGAAGATGGAATACCATAGCGACAGATAATATGATTTAGTAAGAATAGTGCAACATGTTTTCTATAGCAGAAGATAGTGGAACAAATTTGACCCATTTCATGAATTATTCAATTGTTGTGATGATGAACTTATATCTACTAGACGAGCTTGGGTGAATCTTATTGACTAGATTAAAGGCCCATTGCTGAAAAGGCCAATATGTGACAGAAGGAATAAGCTTATGTTCAGAAGCATGAATCAATTTCTTGTGTAACTAACACTTCTTGCATGATTTGGCATACCAAATAGCATTAGCTTGCATAGTTGGCCAATAGTAATCCACCCTAAGAAATTTTTGAGCAATTGCAAGGCCA
The DNA here is from genome assembly GCA_028749045.1 of Cupressus sempervirens. NCBI lineage: Eukaryota > Viridiplantae > Streptophyta > Pinopsida > Cupressales > Cupressaceae > Cupressus > Cupressus sempervirens. Next base: position 531,866,843 of record CM053785.1, read on the forward strand.
TTAGAGTGTGACTTGCAAATGCTTCATGAACTTTCACTAATGCCTTTTTGGACTCATCTATCTCTAGGAACCTAAGAAGTGTTTCGTCTAAACCCTTCCTATATAGGTCATCGGACACAAGGGTGTAATGTGAGGCATTGCAAATGAATTGACATTTTCATTATGCATGAGGTTTTCAAGAACAACTTGGTCATGTAGGTAGGAGAAGATGATGGAATAGCATGAGGAGTCATGGTTGAAAATATTGTAGATTACACAGTTGTTAGGGGAATCATAGGTAGGGTGTCATTGGTCTACCAAGAACTCAAAGTGGGACTTATGTTCTTGTAATTGTAATATAGATGCTAAAGTGGTCATAACATCTACAACCTTTCTTTCAGTCCTAGGAATCTACTGGAATGTTACAAATGTGAAATAATTCCTTAGGTAATCAATGAACTTCTTATGAGGTACTAACTTGTCATCCTTAGTTTGGTACTCATTTTTGATGTGATTAATGACAAGTTGGGAGTCTCCATAGATATGTAGTTATTTGATTCTACATTCAAGAGCCAGTTTAATCCCATTAATCAAATCCTCATACTCAGCTATATTGTTAGTGCATGTAAACAATAATTTGTAAGACTTTGGGATTGTGTAGTCATGAGGTGTGATAAAAAAATCCCAGCACTAGCTTTGTTTTGACTCCGTGAGCTATCAAAGAACATATTCCATGTCCTCTTAATGACATACATAATAGAGGCATCTAGAAAGTCAATATAAATTGGAGCACTATCTGTAATTGGGAATTCAACTATATGTTCAAAAATTTCTTGTCCTTTAATGACCTTACATTTAAAATATTGAATGTCAAATTCTAAAAGAATCATCATCCAATTTGCAAGTCAACCTATAGGTTCAACTTTATTTAAGAGGTGTTTTATAGGATCTATCTTTGCAACCAACTGCGTGGTATGTGAAAGCATATAATGTCTTAGTTTTTGGGATACAAACACTACTACTAGGCAAGCCTTTTAAATGTTGAACTATAATTAAGCCCATAGGCCACCAAGTTATGACTGATATAAGAAATGATTCTTTCTTTCCCATTTTAATCTTGTTGTGCTAATAAAGCTCCTAGAGAATTTGTTGTAGCTGAAATATAGAGTATCAAAGATTTTCCTAAGATTAGAGGCATGAGAATAGGAGGCTTTTCTATATACTCCTTGATTTGAACCAAGATTTTCTCACATTCTTCATTCCATATACATGCAATACCCTTATGTAGAATCTTGTTGAAAGGTTGTGACCTATTAGCAAGTTGAGAGATGAACCTCTGGATTGATGGAAGGCATCCTTATTGACTCCTTAGTTGACTATTAATTCTAGGAGGTGACATGTCTATGATATCTTGTACCTTTTTGGGATCTACCTCTATGCCCTTAGTCAAGAAGATGTACCCTAGTAATTTTCCCAATGTGACACCAAAAGAACACTTTTTTAGATTGAACCTAAGTTGGAATTGTTCCATTCACTCTAGTATCAAACTCAAATCCAACAAGTGATTGCTTCTTTGTTTAGATTTTTCCAGTGTTATATAGAAGCTTATTCACTTATTCTAGCAGGCCCCCTACTATTTTGGCAAGCTGATGCCATTAGAGGGTATGTATATTGTAGTGCATGGAGAGGGCCCTACCTAGGCCTTTCTAGTTATAGTAGGGCCCCCTACTATCTAGGAGGGGGGGGTGTGTTCAATAGGGAACTATAGAAGAGGTAGGGGGTGAAGGTAGGACACAATACTTGTCTAAGCACTTCTGTGATAGATCTACAGAGGGATAACCTCAACCTATCATCCATAGAAAACTATTAAATGCTTGGAAGGAAATTCTAATTATTTAACCATACATCTATGCACCTACTATTGTAGCAATAGTGACTGGTTTTGTTTCCAGTGGTTGTAGGAACAATAATTCTTAACTTAACTTAGGAAACTAAGTCTAACTCTTAATTACTAAAGTAAACTCCACCTTCTATGGGGGCCCCCACAGAAGAATGAAGGAAAGATCAACTCAAATGAAAGTATAGAAACTCAACAAAGTCATGTATTCATTCAAATATGTAGTATTACAATAACTTGGAAAAACAACAAGATGTCTTCTATCAGTCTACTTACTACCTAACCTTATAGATATAGACAAGTTCTTATTTAAAAGGAAGGAAAATAACAAACACCTACAATTATGACTTCCTCATGAAGGATAGTCAGTTATAGTTTAAGACTTATGCAAGCATGCAATTGTAAATACATTAGTTATCTCCTTAAATTCCCTAAAATATAGAGCATAGTAGATGCTAGATCTACTCTATTATTTGACTTAAACAACTTCCAAGAATCCAAGTATCATGCTTTGCATGTTTAACTAATTGCTTTGATGCTTGCTTTCTCACTCAACTACTTTATCAGGTCCCTCTTGTTATTCATTAAAAAAAGTCCCTTCTGACTTTTCTACCAAGTCTCCGGCTGCAAGAATGTCATAATGTTTCTCTTTAATACCATCAATACCTTAGCATTAATCCTTCACAGTTGTTTTTTTATTAACTCCAGCTTGGCTTGTATTCCTATGATCAACATTTAATGCACACAAAATTTCCCACAAACATTTATTTATATTTATTAATTTATAAAGAAAAAGTATTAATTATTTAACTAATAGTTTTTGCAATCTCTTTAGCTGTAGGAAGATCTACCCATATCAAACATTTGTGAAGAAAGATTTTTACCACAAAATGAACCCCTTTTTAGATATAATTCTGATTATCATTCTTATGCCATATATCCATACTTTATGCATCAAAAGTTTAAAATACTATACTTAAAAGATCATAAAGTTCAGTATGTTATAGAAAAATATTCACAAAAATGGCCAAAAAGACTTCTATTTCTTCATGCCATCATTTTCCCCCCAACCATCTTGATGCTGGTCCCTTTAGCATCTATAGGTTTCTGATCTTTATTCGTAACCTAAGATCATTGGTGATCTTCTCCCCTTATTCATGAGTTCTATAATTAAAATATCCATGATTCTGTTTCAAGCTTTTCCATTTCTATTCTTCAATAACCATGTTATATTTAGCAAATGAATCATACTTTCCAAGCATAGGATGCAAGAGTATTGGTGGTTAGAAATGAAGAGGAACCCAATAACTTTTCTAACTTCTGCCTAGCATCATATACCTGGGCATCCTACTGATGGCCAACTCTAGATTTTGAGGAGAGTGCAACTCCCTTGTTTTTAGATCTTCTAATAATCAGATCCATCTTTGAGTGGAGGCTCATATGGCATCAGGGGCAATTGCAGAACAATGTTGCTCCCAATCCAGAAATGCCTATTCTCAAACAGGGTGAATTTTAGTAGCAGCACTTTGATCATTGTTAACAAAAAGCCAATCAAAGAATACCCTATGAGTGTTGTGCACCTCAAACCAAATGTATAGTGGTTGAAACATTTCTTTTTCCTTATAAGGAGCGGCATGATTCTCTTGATTGATCTCATTCTACATCCATGACATAACTGCTCTAAATTGTACATCTCTTACGCATAACAAAGAATTCCAATCCTTATCATCTGGAATAGCAAGATTATGAACATATAACTTGCAGAGGAGATTTTGTAGAGCCATCGGGAATGATTTCAATGCTGCATAAAATTTCTAGGGAGTGTGCAAAGAAGGGTTCAACCCTCGAGTAATTTGAGACAATTGAAAATTAATCATTTTCTCTTTTATGAATAGTGTATAAACTGGATACAGTGACTTGCCATTTACAAGCTCTAGAATGAGCTCTATTACCTTCATGACACATTTTTGTAGGACCATAATTTCACTATCTTTCTCTTCAATTTTCTATGCTTGTTCCTTGATAGTTCTAAGAAATTGTTTCCTTTCTAGGTCCTAGTTTTCTTTTTCCCATTTAAACTATTGGTATAAACTAAGGTTGGTTATTAATGGAGTAGAAATGTCCAGTGGTGTATGATGACGAATAACAAGTCTATTATATTCAAGGTGGTAGTCAGGATGATGGTGGATAAAAGGGTTGACACTTGGACTAGAAGTAGTGTTGTTGTCCTAAGAATGGTGACATTCAAAAAAGCTATCACTTTGATGGGAAACAGTGTTGTCATCTTGAGGAGGCTGATGAGCAACAGGACTATCAACTTTTTCTGGAGGCACAATGGCTACAAGATAGGGCACAATAGCCATTTTAACTTGAAATGTTTCAACAATTTCCTGAACCATTTCTAGTGCAATGGATGGATATTCCTCTAGTGGTAAATTATTAGTTTCCTTCGCTGGTTGTTCAAACCCAAACACTATTTTCTCTAAGGACTTCGTGTCACTATCAATATTAATAGGACTATTTGGCTTTGTGGGAATTTCCTCAAGATCACTTTCATGTTCGGTAGTATTGGTTGTAGGCTTTGAGGACTACAAAGGTGTAAGTACTAGAGCTTCTAAATTAACAAGTGGAATGGAAGGTTCCTTTTTCAAGTCCACCCTAGACAATCTGGTAACTTGTCATGGGGTAGAGATTGGTTTCTTACCCTTATCAACAAATTTTCCTTTATTAAGGTTGGATGCAAGTTCTTGTGATATTGGGGATGCTTCTTCTGAACCTTCCTCTGTAGTAGCTGTGTGTGATTTTCTCTTTTTAGGGGTTGAGGCTTTTGCAAGCAAAAATTTCCTTTTTGTAGTTTTGGGTTCGGACACAGAAGCTAAAGCTTCTTGAGACATTTTATATACTACTTTCCTAATTCCTACAGTAGTTTTCTCTCTTGTCCCCATTCCTTTCCCTTTAGGTCCACCCCTTTGGGGTCCCACTGTCTTGAGTTTTACAAAATCTTCCCATGTTCCCAAGTGCTGCCTAGTCAATTCCCTTTCAACTATGGCCCTAATTAAGCAATGGTGTGATACTGACTAGGTTTTTCCTTGTTGTACATAGGTAGCTTTCCTTTTGATAATATTATAAAGGAAACTTGAGAGATTTATAGGACAATCACCATGCCGCAAACCACTCAAAATTTTAAAATGAACAACATGCAAATAGGAATACCTCCCCTCACATGAAAAATACCTTATGATAAATTTAGCAGGGTGGATAAATTGAAGAGGGAGAGATAACAGTAATGTACCTTGCTTTTTGTTTTCCTCCAGCTGAGGATCTCCATGTACTGAGAATTGCTCTTTTTCTTGTCATGCATCCATGTCCTCTATCCATTTTTCTCCATTTGCAAGAAAACCAAAAACTTCTGCCACCACCTCCTCTGTAAAATCTATCCAGATGCCCTTAACAATTGCATATCCATCCCTTAGTGTATTATGAAATTGGCGCACAATTTCTTGATCAAACTACTTCAAACTAAGACAGTAAGCCAACCAACCCCATTGTTGGAACAAGTTGCATGTTGCTGGGTTTGCCAGCAAGACTCTATGATCTGCTTGTTCATGCCACTGAGGTTCTCCACCCATGCTTTCTTTTTAAAAATTTCCAAAAAAATGATATAACTGGCAAATTCACTGTAAGTGATTGAGACTGTGGGCAGAGATGGCTATAGGGGTTTCAACAATGGCATTTGGAAATGGAAACAAAAGCTTTTAAAATACTTCAACACTTTCCAAACATCACATCCTCCAGTACTTCACACATCCTTTAGTACTTCATGATGGCATTTTAATCACCAAAATATAATGAGGATAAAGATCATGCCCAAAACATAAGCCATATTAATGAGGGGTTATGTGCTTGTGAAATCATAATTTAGTGGTTGGCTTTTATTTTATTTTATTTCACACACTTCAAAAGTACAAAAGAGCACCAACTCATTACTGAGATGACCCTACCCCATACATCCTACATGCCAACTTAAGATTTACCTTGATTTGTATTTATGATTTTGATTTTTCCTCCTCCCAACCTATTAGAGATTGGGTCCCACCAGACCTTAAAGATTGCAAATTCTAAAAATTAAAATAGCATTCTTTTCTAAATAAATAATAAATTAAATAAATGCAAAGGAGTCAAGTGTAACTGACCTGAGGTGTGATAGGAAGGATGGTCTGAGTAGTACCGTATGATAGAAAGAAGATGAGGTGGCATGATGATGGAAAGACAAGAAGATGGGATGGAATGAGGTGGAAAAGAAATCAATTTAATATGAATGCATTTTTTTTATTATGAAGGCCTTGAAATAAATTCAAGGGGTTGTAGGCATTTGAGTGGAAGATTCAAACGGAGTGGCTATAGGAAGAGATGTTTCTATTGTATTGAACTATTGAAGAAATTCCTCTCAGGTTGCTAGTTTATGATATAGCTTCAGTCGATGCCCATTAACTAGGAGTTTGAATTTGACCAAATCAGTTGTTGACAATTGAAATTCTATATTTTAAAAAATTGCAACAATTTCATATGGACCAAGCCATTGAGTCTGAAATTTGCCTTGATGATGTTGATATCATGAGTCATACAGGAGCACCCAATCACCAACTAAGAATTCTCTATCTTTAATGAATCTGTCATGCCACTACTTCCTCTGACTCTGAATTAATTTTGTATTATGAAGAGCTGACTTCCACCATTCATCTAACTCATTGAAATGCAAAATATGATCTTGTTGTGCTGTAGGAAGGGTAATATCAAGTTCCAAAGTTGTCCATAGAGTCTTATGTTCAAATTCAATGGGCATAACAACTATCTTCCCATATAGGAGCTCAAAAGGTGTAAACCCAGTAGTGGATTTCCATGCTATTCTGTATGCCCATAAGGCTTCATGAAGTTGAGTTGCCCAATCTTTCCAATGCAAGGACACTATTTTAGTGAGTATATTTTCTAGCTCTCGATTTGTCACTTCAACTTGTCCATTGGCCTGTGGATGATATGGAAAATATTTTCCATGCCAAATTTTGTACTCCTCCATGAGTGCAACTATCAAGTTAGATGTAAATTGAGGCCTTTGATCTAATTCTAATTCTCTTGGAACACCGAATCTAGAAAAGATACATTTGTGCAGAAACTTTACAACATTATTGTCACGAGGGTGCTTCTTGGGTTTTTCTTCTGCTCATTTAGTAACATAATCAGTACAAACTAGTATGTAACTCTTTCCTTTTGATGGTGGTTCAATAGGGCCAACAAAATCAATCCCCCATTTATCAAATGGTGTTACTACTATCTATTGTTGTAGGGGCATTTCATCTATTTTCATTGGTCGACCCATTCTTTGACATTTGTCACATCTTTTGGTATATTGAGCAAAGTGTGGGCCAATAATAACATGTATTTAAAATATTCAATGCAATCATTTTGTTAGCAAAGTGGCCACCATAGGGTTCATCATGACAAGCACGGAGAACATCATAAGTTTCATCCTCTCTGAGACATCTTTGTGTCACCTAATCTGGTCCAGTATAAAACATGAACCCTAAGATCCATGAAAAGTTAAAACTCTTTTCCACCTACAACTATTTTCTTTTGGAAATAAATGTGGGGGTGTTTTACCAGTGGTTAGGTAGTTGGCAATGTCAGCATACCAATGATTTTGTGCTAACAAAAGAAAGAGATGTTCTTTGGGAAAGCTATCTTCTATGGCTGTAGGATCATCATGTGTTTGAAAATGAGACAAGAAATCAGCTACAACATTTTCTTTACCTGGTTTGTCGATAATAGTAATGTCAAATTCTTGCATTAGTAACAACCATTGAGCTAATCATCTAGAGATTGTGGGTTTTTTCATCAGATATTTGATAGTAGAGTGATTTGTATGTACAAAAATTTGGTACCTTGTAATATAATGTCTAAATTTATTTAGAGCATAAATTATAGCAAGAAATTCCTTCTCTGTTATACTGTAATTATACTCGGCTCCTTGAAGATACTTGCTAATATAGTAAATTGCATGTTCTACTAAATCTATCTTTTGGCCAAGTACTACTCCAATGGCATGATCTAAAGTATCAATATGTATGTGAAAAGGTAACTCCCAATTTGGTCCTCAGAGCACTGGTGCTATTGAGAAGACTTCCTTAAGCTATAGAAAAGCCTTTGTACAATCAGGATCCCATACAAACTCTGCATCTTTTCAAAGCAATTTATATAGAGGTGCTACAATTTGACTGAAATCTTTGATAAAATGTTGATAGTACCCTGCATGTCTTAGAAAACTCCTAACTTCTTTCAATTTAGTTGGTACAACCAATGTGCATATGACTTCTATTTTTTCTGGATCTACTTCAATTCCTTTGGGGGAAATAAAGTGTCCCAACACCACTCCTTCTTGCATCATTATAAAAAACTTTTGGCTATTTAAAGATAGGTTGTAGTCTTTGCATCTTTGTAAAACCTTGTCCAAGTTCTCCTTAGCTTCTGCAAATGTCTACACATATGTGGTGAAGTTATCCATATACACTTCCAAACAATTTGCAGATATGTCAGAAAAAATGCTAATAACAACTCTTTGGAAAGTTGCAGGTGCATTGCACAAACCAAATGGTAGGATAGCATAAGAAAATGTTCCCCATGGACATGTGAATGTGGTCTTGTCCTGATCCTCTGGTGCTATCTAAATTTTGTTGTAGCCACTGAACCCATCCAAGAATGAAAAGTACTTCTTTCCTGCAAGATTATCAAGAACTTGATCGACAAAAGGCAATGGAAAATGATCCTTCTTGGTAGCTGAGTTAAATTCTCTATAATCTATGCAGACTCACCATTTTCCCCCCTTCTTGGGAAGAATAACCAATGGTGAAACCCATTGACTATCTAAAATAGGATATATGAAGCCAGCATTGAGTAACTTTTGTAGTTCATTTTTGACAATATCCCTTAATGCTAGATTTATCCTACACTGAGGTTGTCTCACAGGTTTGCAATTAGGACTTATATAAATCTTATGAGCACAAAGTGTGGGGTCCAAACCTTTCATATCTATATACTCCCAAGCAAAAGCATCTTGGTGCTTTTGTAACATCTGTAGGATATTGTGATATTGTGGCTAAGTTAGGGACTTGCTTAAGTTTAATTCTCTTCCTGGGATGATTGTTGTTTTGATTACTTTCTCAGCCATTGAAATATAAGCAATTGGTTGTGAGTCTATCTCATGTGGTAGGAGTGAATGTAGAAGTTGTGCAAACTCAAAATAATGAAGTTTAAAGGGTAAAGGCAAAATGCTTTCTAAAACACAATCTTGTTTAGAAGATGTCTCAAGTTGTGTTCCATACTCATTTAGTATGATAGAAGAAATGATGTCATCCTCTTCTTTAATGCTTACAAATGAGTCCCATGAGATCATCATCAACTGTTGAATAGAATCTATGTCCATATCAAAGTCACTCATATTTGGCCAGACAACTTCATCATCCTACAACAAAGGCTGAGCAGGAGAATACAAGGTTAAGTTTTTAGTGTTTGTCTGATCTAAAATAGTCATCCTCCCTAATTGGCATGCAATATAAGCATCATTTGTTACTAACCATGGTCATCCTAGAATGATAGGATATCCCCCAGTACTTGTTTTTGGAGAGAGTACTACAAAATCAACTAGATAATCCCATGAATGTAGTGTAACAGTGACATCTTCTAACATACCATTAGGAATGATGGTAGAACTATCTACTAACTACAAGATTGTTGGTATTTTTTGGAGACCAATGATATTTAATTTGGACACTACTTCCTTGTTCAGTACACTAATGGATGCTCCTAGGTCTATTAAGACATTTTGCACTTGCACTCCTTGAATGGCAAGGGTTACTATTGGGCTTCCAGGGTCTGCATACTTAGGCATCTTGAGGTTATCGAGCATAAGATCAGAAAGCTGGCCAAGGACATGGATAGTCTTTGGATTTTTCTTTTTCCTTCTTGAATTTTTAATACAGGCTTCTTTGATGGATTTTGAATATATGGGTACTTCCTTTATTGCATCGAGCAAGGGAATTTTTATCATCATTTTCTTGAGTTGTTCAAGTAAATCTAGTGTAGCTTGATTTTCATTTGGCATAATTTGCTCTATTAACCTACTAGGAAATGGTGGTTTCTTAGCTACAGGAAAGATAGCGGTATTAGGTTCTTGAATTGACTCAACATTTGTATCATCTACTTCTATTATAATGGGTTGCTAAGGTGATGCAAGTTTTGTTCTAGATCATAGATGAATTTCATTCAAGGTGATGGAATAGCTTTGTTGCTCGGGTAAAGGTTTTGCACTATTAGGATTAGGCACAAGTTGTGTAGATAATTGTGGCTATTTTGGAGGGGTTGTATTAGCTGCAAGAGGCATTAAGGCTTGCTGTTTAGGGGGTTGAGTCAAGGCTGGTTGATACTATTGTTGCTGCCAATTCTGGGGTTGCTACCAACCTTCTAGAGGTTGCTACCAACCCTTTTGAGGTTGTTGCCACCCTTGGTTAGGATGCTGCCAATCTTGGTTAGGTTGTTGCCACCCTTGGTTAGGCTGCTGCCAACCTTGGTTAGGTTGCTACCAATTATTATAATTACCATGATGTTGTTACCATTGATTATTACCACCATAATTATGGAGTGGGTCTTGAGGAATACCTGATCTTGAAGCCCATGGCCTTCATTGAACAACATAGAGGACTTTCCTATCTTCATCAATTGTCCTGAATTTAGTAGGCACATGTTGTGATTCCAAACTAACAATAGGCTTGCATCGGCAATTGTGTTTCTTCTCTCTATAATGGGGGCAATATTCTGCTAACATAATATCAGCATCCTCCTTCTTCCTTTGTGGTTGCATGGTGTCTAGTTGTGTAGCAACATCATTAATGATATCTTGCTTGAAATTTGATTAGAGGTTTGACAGTTATGTCTTAGATACTCCAGCACTAGGAGTTTTTTGGAGTAAGTCCCTCAAACCTCATCATTTTTTTATTTTTGCTCTAGAATAATTCAAGAAAATGTTCCAAATTTTAGCCCACATCTTCTATGTAATGTCACCTCCAGCCATTAAGTCTAAGGCTTCCATATTCCTGTCATGCACTCCTTTTAGAAAGAGATGCTTTTGGGACTCCTTGTTTAGCTTATGTTGCATGTTGCACTGTAAGTTAAACATGAACTGAGCAAAATAGTCCTCTAGGGTCTCATCCTCCTTTTGTGACATCTTAAAAATGTCATCTCCTTTTAAGTCACGGCCTCTGCAATATTCCTTATATTTATTAAAGAACAAGCTACTCATAGTTGGCCAATCTGTCACAGCATTGGCACCTAGACTCATGAACCATCTTAAAGCAGCTTCTTTGAGAGTTGATGGAAATAATTTTAGTTTATGAGCATCGGTTGTGTAGTCATAACTTCGACAAAGAATGTCAAACTCAAAGAGAAAGGTTTCTGGATCTTCAGTAATAAGGCCATAGAACTTGGGCAGGGCAGCTAAGGGTATGTTCTTTAGATTTTGGTTACCCTACTGAGTAGGGATTGGAAAGGGAAAGGTAGGCTGAGTTGCTGCCATTTGTGGATGTCCTAGTGGTGGCTAATAAATGACTAGAGCTAATGGATTATCTTGATATTCTGGCTTAGAAAAAAGATTATTCAAATGGAAGGATTCTTCAGATGTGGTTGGTGATTGCACTTGATCTGTTACTTCTGCAAATACATTTTCAAATAGTTCTTCTTCTTCTTCTCTTTCTTTAGGGTTAGGATAAAAATGATCTTCTTGATTGAAGTTGGCAAGAAATCTTCCAAGGTGGTCTCTTCTCCTATGTATGCAAAATACTAAAAATGAAACTAAGTGACTCAGTAGTGAATACTAGACTAACACCATCCCCGACAATGGCGCCAAAAATTTCAAGCCAATATAACACCTTTTCAATTATAAGATTGGGCATCCCTTACTACCAAAGTACTATGATAATCTCCATTAAATTTTAATCTGGGAGCATGAACTTGAGATGATGTCTACAAAGTATATGCTCTAGTTTTCACTAAAAGTCACTACTACCTTGAATGCAATAACCATTAAGGAAATCTAGTTTATCCAAAGGAAAGACAACTATCAAATGCTTGGAAGGAAATTCTAATTATTTAACCATACATCTATGCACCTACTACCATAGGAACAATGACTGGTTTTGTTTCCAGTGGTTGTAGGAACAATAGTTCTTAACTTAACTTAGGAAACTAAGTATAACTCCTAATTACTAAAGTAAACTCCACCTTCTGTGTGGGCCCCCATGGAAGAATGAAGGAAATATCAACTCAAAAAAAAGTATATAAACTCAGCAAAGTCGTGTATTCATTCAAATATGCAGTATTACAATAACTTGGAAACACAACAAGATGTCTATCACTTCTATCAGTCTGCTTACTACCTAACCTCATAGATATAGACGAAGTCTTATTTAAAAGGAAGGAAAATAAAAACTCCTAAAATTGTGACTTCCTCATGAAGGATAGTCAGTTACAGTTTAAGACTTATGCAAGCATGCAATCATAAACACATTAGTTATCTCCTTAAATTCTCACAAATATAGAGCATAGCAAATGCTAGATCTGCTCTATTATCTAACTTAAATAGCTTCCAGGAATCTAGGTATCATGCTTTGCATGTTTAACTAATTTCTTTGATGCTTTCTTTCTCGCTTAGCCACTTTATCAGGTCCCTCTTCTTATTCATTAAAATAGGTCCCTTCTGACTTTGTTGCCAAGTCTCTAGCTGCAACGGTGTCATAATGTTTCTCTTTAATACCATCAATACCTCAACATTAATCCTTCCTAGTTGTTTTTTTATTAACTCTAGCTCGGCTTGTATTCCTACGATCAAAATTTAATGCACACAAAACTTCCCACAAACATTTATTAATTTATAAAGAAAAAGAATTAATTATTCAACTAACATTTTTTGCAATCTCTTCGGCTACAGGAAGATCTACCCATATTAAACATTCATGAAGAAAGATTTTTACTACAAAATGAACCCCTTTTTAGATATAATTCTGATTATCATTCTTATGCCATATATCCATACCTTATACATCAAAAGTTCAAAATACTATACTTAAAAGATGATAAAGTTAAGTATGTTATAGACAAATGTTCACAAGAAGGACCAAAAAGACTTATATTTCTTCATGCCATTACATCATATCATGAAAGATAGTGGACATATCCCTTTGATAGGAAGTGCCAACATTTTAAATCTTGAATGGAATCACATTTTAGCAAAAGGTTCTCATGCATAGGTAAAAGTTGTTTTTCTCTTGGTCTTCTTGAGCTATCTTGATTTAATTATACATAGAGAAACCATCCATTAGGGAGTGCATTTTGTAATCCACAGTCATGTCCACTATCATGTCAATTTTAGGTAACAAAAATTCATCCTTTGGCCATGCTTTATTGAGATCCCTAAAATTAGTGCATAAGTGGATGGATTTTTCATGTTTAGAAATAGACACAATATTGGAGATCCATTTCGCATAGTCAATAGCTCGAATGAATTTGGCGCTTAATAATTTCTCAAGCTTGACTTTAACTAATAATGTCACTTGAGGGTGCATTTTCCTTAGCTTTTGTTTGACTGGTTTGATGCCGGGAGCTATGGAGAGATGGTGCATGATGAGTTATGTATCTAGACCAAACATATCAACATAAGTCCATACAAAATTGATCTTCTTTTCCGTAAAGAAATTTGTAAAGTATTCCTTCACTTTTGGTGATCAGGATTGAGCCACTTGTATTTTTTAAGGAGACTCCTCTGTACCTATATTGACTGGCTACATCAGTTCTATCAAAACTAATGACCTATCTTGAAAATAGCTTGGGAGACTACCAAGCATCTCATCCCCGGGCACCTTGAAGAGGTTTTCACCCTCAGACACATATTTATTTTTACTATTTTTAGGTTTAGATATTGTCACAAAGTATTTTTCACCATCTAAATACTTTTTATAAAAAAATCTCTTTATTTTATGACTAAGGTACTTGATATCCATCTCTGTCATATTAGTCACTGGTTTTTTGGTGGAAGACACCACAAGTTCAATAGAATTTAGATAACATGCAATCTCATAAACATTTTGGAAGGATGGTAGCTCTAGTATTTGATGTCAAATGGATAAATATACAAGATTAGGGTGTATGAGTGAAAGGGAGGTGGAAACTTCAAGATTTTTGACATGAAAGGAATCATCTCTAGTGATGAGAGAGGTTGAGCCTATAGAGAAATCTTCAAAGGAATCTAAATGAAGAGGAAGCATTGAGAGATCAATGTGATCCACTAAAGCAAATTGTGAGCCAAAATCATGACCCTACACTAGAATCATCAATTACGTTGGGTTGGGTGACATAGGCATGTATTACTTCCACTCCCAATTCACAAGAGGCATCTGAAAGAGACTCCCATTCATAGTCACCAAAATTGGTACTCTAATTTAAGGCTATTAGACAAGAAATATTTTCTCTTCTTCTACTTTTGCTAGGATCTTCACTATTAGATTCATTGGATTCATTTTTCGTAGATGTAGAGGCTTCAACATCATTTTTGGTAATAATTGGTTCTTCTCACCAAAGAAGGAAAGTAGAGGGTGTGAAGTCTTCTTCTTGTGTAGTGGAGGTAGCAAAGGGTTGATCATCATCTTCTGATTCCCTAGCCACAATGGCCATTATATCAAGCCTTAGAAAATCATCAGCTACCCCAAAGCCTAGACCAATGTTATCCTTTCTTTTTTGTCCCTTACTGTGGCTTAGGAATTCCACAAGAGCCTTTTTATCACCATTCAGGGATGCTTGACCATGATAGCCTTTTTTCATCGAAATTGATAGCCTTTCCCATATCATTTGGAAGAAATATCAGTAGTAACATTAACCTCCTCAACATCCTCTTCTTCTCTATAGATATAGTCTGTTATAACTTGGTATTCCTTCTCTACTTCTAAAAGGATGGATGACTGGACAAAGGTACCAAAGATAGTCATAGAAAAATCCTAGGGCATCATTTTCTCAAAAAGTTTCCCATAAGATTGTGGAGAAACTTGTAATGCAATAATAGAGTCTAAAGTGTACTCTCTCATACCGATGCTCATCATTTTTAGTTTTTGTTCACATTCTATAAGAATTAGTCTAATCTCACAAGAAGAGCGATTATGTAGCACTAGCATTTCCATAGAAATAAGCATGTTAATGGACATAGAGTTATCCCCTAGAATGATAATCTCTAAACCATTGAATGAGAACTTTATGCATTGATGGTATGTTGATGTTACAACTTGTATTTCATGATCCATGGTCTTCCTAGGAAAAGATTGTATGCAAGAGAGATATCTAGGACTTCAAAGACCAAATCCTTTTCTACAGGACCCACACAAATAGGTAGCACAATTGGGCCTTTAGAAGACTATTCAACTTCATTGTATACCTTGATAGTTATTTTGCATCTAGAATCAATGGAAAATTTGGACATTCCAATTTTTTGGATTACATTGAAAGAAATAATGTTTAGCCCATCACCATTTTCTATCAAAACTCAACAAACTCAAGTGTGAAAGATTTGAGCTTCAATATGGAGGGCTAGATTGTGTGGATGACTAAGAGACATACCATCTTCTTTGGAAAAATTGAGATAATGAAATGAGGAGACGTGATTGACCATAGACGGGAACCTCTCAGTGTCGATATTTATGGGAATGTTGGTTGTTTGTAAAGCCTTTTCAAGGATCTCCTTGTGCAAAGGAGATAACTATAGCAACTCAAAAATAGATATTTGACCGAGAATCCTCTACAAATAACTAATGAGGTCATAACTAGAAATGGAAGTTTGAGTCACTTGCTTAGAGGATGAGGCATGCTTGGGATCATTAGCCACTTTGAGGACAGCCTTATATTACCCACTAGTAACAATGTGTAGCATCTCACCATGAGAAGAGGAGGATTCCACCATCCTAAGGGATACCCTAGACCTAGTATCCTTAACATTAGGAGGAGCGTTGAGTGTTCTCAAGACTACTTTAGGCTTTTCATCATCATCATCATAGTTTGGTTCCTTGTCAAATTTAGAACCCATCATGTAGATTCTTTCAATGGGTTCCAACATGTTGATGGCATTGTGTATGTTGGTGTAAGTATAGTTGATCTTAGCATCATGATTTTTCTTGTTAGCTTGAGATGACTCCCCTTTTTTGTACTCAAGCAATGGTTGTTGAAAGGATTTGTCATCATAATTCTTGACCAAGCCATCTATAACAACCTTGCCTCCATCAATGATGTCTTGGATGACATCCTTAAGCTTGTAATAATTATCACTATTGTGTCCCTTACGCCTATGATAGTTGCAAAAGTGATCATCTCTCCACTAATCAGGCTTGACAGGTGGGTCATAAGGTCAAGAATTATCAGGTAACATGATAAGCTTGTTAGAAAGCAATGTCTTTAGAACTACCTCATATGCATCAACCATCAGTGTGTAGACACCTCTTGGCTTAGAAGACTTCTTAGTCTTGTCAAAGTATTGAGACTTTGAATTCTTTTGTTATTTAGAAACATAAATAGCATTAGACAAATGGAAGGTTGGTTCTTTCATCTTAGGAGAATCTACTACTTCATCATTGACTACATATTTATTCTTGTTGCAAGGTTTTTCTTTATCCTTGTGATTTCTATTTTCATTCTTGTTGACATTATGAAAACATGTAGTATAGAACTATGACAGTTTCTAGAAGGTAGAATGATAGTTTTCAAAATCTTGAAGTGTTGTACAATACTTCTTAGAAAGGTGATATGATAGAAGTTCAACTGAGACAACTTTTGTAACTTTGTGCCTAAAAGACCTATGTTTAACTTCAAAATTTCACTTGTTCAAATAATGTAGTAATTGTAGCAAAGTGTATTTCATTTTGTAACAATAATGCTATGTCTTTTAAAGCAATTGTGGCACAAACACATTTCTTCAAGCAATTGGAAAAGAGACAAAGCAACCTTGCCAATACAAACACTTGGGAGGTTTTTAAGAAAAAACCTTATGAAAACTATCATCATGTGTATGTTCAATTAATTTCCATGGGTCTAGCAAATTTGAAAACACACCAATCCATATCTACCTAAAATTCATAGTTCATTACTCAATACCTTGGTCCATAACTTGAAGCCCCTCGCCTCACACAAAGTGGTTGCCCACAATAGATATTGACTTTGTCGTGGAAGTGTTACTAGTACAACCAAAGTGACACATAGTGAGTCAAATTGTGGGGTGATTTGGGTAGTCCACTAGGACTAATCCTTGCACCAAGATACCGAGCAGCCAAAAAGGGTGGCCTTTAATCGTACAGTGTCTAATAAGGGTTTCATTCACAACACCCCCCTCATTCCTGATGCAAGACTTAATAATAGACCTTGTTGCCACCAGGGTACCTTAAGCATACCCATCTAGTGATTTCCTTATGATCCCAATCCCCACAAGTAATCTCACCAAGTGAATTCAAGTGTTATGCACCCCAAGGCTTTCACCTTTGTCAAGAGGTATGTGATTATAGTGGGTCAGATTAGCTAAGTTTTTCTTGTTCCCACTTTGGGTTGTTCCTATTGGTATCTTTCCACCAATAGAAGGCCCTCTAAAGATATGAATCTCACTAGGAGATTAACAAAATGGATCCACCCCAAGGAGGTCAATATTTCTAATTCACCCAAAAGGTGAAGAGCATTTTTTTCTACTCCCTAACATCTCCCTCAAACACACCAAGAAAGTTAATTAAAACTACTAAAGAGGGGAGTATCCCACCCACTTTCTTTATTCAATGAAGGGTGAAGAACATACTCTCCTACCAAAAATGAACCCTTGTGAGTTTTATGTGCCCAAGGAAAATAAAAAACTACTATATGTTGCACATGAAAATGAAACGGAAAATAGAAGACACAAAATCTTTTTTTTGCTTGGGCAACACTATAACAATGTTAGTAACCCATTCTTTATTTAGTAATTGTTGGATACAATTGTCTAATTATGTGTTGTCTTTAATGTCACAAAAATGTCATATCAGTTGTCAGTTAGTGCTTACTGAGCTCACTTGGTCAACAAGATTATTTTTCTTGTCTACAAAGCATCCCTAAAGTTTACTATGTGAAGACAGTGTCTTCCAAGCTCACTTGGGCATCAAAGGAAATTATAGCAAAAAACAATGTCAACCAAGTTCAAATGGTTAACAAAGGGAAAGTTGGATAGAGTTAGTGCTAACCGAGTTCACTCGGTTACCAAAAGATTTTTACAATTTTGCAGTGTTAACCAAGCTTTTGTTGGTTAACATAGGAAATCATCTCAGAACTAGTGTTTATCGAGCAGGGTTGGCTAATAAAGGATTTTGTTGTTTTAGCATGAGAAGCTTAATTACTTTATGTATTATTTCTAGCTGACTATGATGATGAATATTGGTGATTGAAATTTGAATTTGGGCTGACTTGACAATCTGGAAGGTATAAATGAAAGGTCAAGTTGAGATTTCTAGTGTGTGTGTGTGTGCGCGCGCGCAAGTGTGTTGATTGAATTAAGAAGGAAAGAGTGAGATCGAAATTGAAGGATAAGAAGGTATCCTTTTGGAGTAGAAAAGTAATATTTGATCAGGAAGGATCAAGTTTAAGCAGAAAAGAGATATGGATTGTTACTCTCTTACCATTATAGCAGTGATCTAAAATTTCTTAACAGAATTGGTTTAACAACCAGTTGTAAATCCTCTAACAAGGTGGAAATTTCATTGAATTTCCTTAAGACCTCTTGTAGGGCCACTCCTAATAGGGTGATTAAATCCTCTAACAAGGTCACACCTAACAGTGTGTTTTGTAACCTTTAATAGGGTTGGCTCCTAACAAGGCTCACTTCAAAAAAGTGAAAAACAGTAACTAGTTACATTGGTGGTTTTTCTCATATTAGGTTTCCATGTTAAATCCTAGTGTCTCATGTGTTCATGTCATTTATCTTATGCTTGCAAATTAATTACTATTAATATTTTAAGATCTACTAAAATTAATTCACACTTTACATTTACCGAATTACAACATTTTATGTGTGTTTACTGAGCAACAGCAACAATCAATTTTCTCAATCTATATTTTATTGTTGAGATCTAAGGGATCTAGGATTTATTTTAGTGGTAGCTAATTCATGCCCCCCCCCCTCCTTCTATATTTCTAACAATTGGTATTAAAGCTTTTAGGTGCTTGTAGGAAAGGTTTCAAGGACCTAAGCTAAAGATCAGAATGTCTTACAAGAGAGAGATTCCAAAGCTAAACAGAGACAACTTTCAGCATGGCAAAGACTCATGAGACTTCATCTAGCCACCATTAGTGATTTAGGCTATAAATACCTTGATGAAGAATATAAAACACCTACTGGTACATTATCTATTGGAGTTCTTGTTGAGAAAAAGAACCATAACATCATGATGATTGATATTGCATTTGCTCTCAGCTATGATAAATTTGATGAGATCAAAGACTGCAAAACTGATTTTGATATGTAGAACAAGGTAAATGACATTTATGGTGGTGATGACAATGTAAGGAGAGCCAAAGTAGAAAGCCTTTGAGGTCAGTTTGATCAGATGAGAATGAGAGAAGATGAAAATGTTGCCAAATATGTAGAAAGAATCAAAGCTAGTGTTAGTGCAATCAGAGCTTCTAGAGGAGAAATCAAGGAAGAAACTATTGTAAGTAAAATTGTCAAAACATTGTTTCCTATCTATGAAATTAGAGTATCTACTATTCAATAAAAGAGGTGTGATTTAAATCACAAGTTAAGTTTGGATGCCTTGGTAGGAAGATTGATAGCTTTTGAGCTAGACAACTTTGACAATTATGTTCCAGCTTCTAAAAATATTGAATCTACATTTGAGACCAAACTTTCACTCAAAGAGAAAGGAAAAAAATAAAGAACATTCAATCAAAAAGTGAAGAGGAAACAGAGGAAATTTTTGACAGTGATCTTGAATTTGTTGAAGCTTTACTTGCAAAGAAAAATTCTAAAGGAAGAGAAAAGTACAAAGGTAAAGTTTATTTAATCTACTTTTCATGTGAAGAGATTCATCATATTGCTGCCAGGTGCCCAAACAAAGAGAGCAAGGGTGAGAAGAAGAGTCACAAGTACAAAGGCAAGAAGTAATCCAAAAGTTAGAAATCATTCAAAGACAAAGGTAAGAAGACTTGTTTTATGGCTAAAGATTCTGATAATAGTGAAGATGAGATAGTATACATTGCTGTAAAAGATGAATCTGATGAAGAAGAAGATAAGATGGCACTTATCTCTCATGTTAGTAAAAATGATACATGGATCATAAATAGTCTTTGAACACTTTGAACACTATGAATGAGTCTAGAAAAGGAAAATTTGATGTGAAAGGTGATGAAGGTATATTCTTAGGATATTCTTGCAAAAGTAAGACATATAAATGTTTGAATTTATCTACTCATAAAATTATAGAAAGTGCATATGTGAGAATTGATGAGTTTGCAAAAAGGACTGAAGAAGAAAGCAAAAGGGAACCATAAGATTACAAAAGATTTTCTTACTTCAAACTTGATACATTGCCAAACACATCTAACAATAAGGAGACTTCACCTCCCGAGTCTTCCTCAGCTACCGAGTTGCAAGAAGTTCAAACTGAGTCACAATGACTCGAGTCACATTCTGAAGCTACCAAGCCAATGCCTACTGAGTCTAAATGACCTGAGCTAGAAGTTGAAATTCAAAATGAAGACAGTGCAATTCATTCTAAAGGAAAAGAACTCGTATTGGCCAAGTATGTCTAAAGGCATCATGCACTTGATCAGATTATTGGAGATAAATTAGAAGGTACTATGACAAGAAGAAAACTAAAAGGTACATGTTTACTTGCTAATTTTGAACCTAGAAGTGTTAAGGATGCTATAGAAAATAAAAGTTGGATTGAGGCAATGAATGAAGAAATAGAACAAATAGAGAAGAACAAAACTTGGACTCTTGTTCCTAGACCTAAAGATAAAAATGTGATTGGAACAAAATGGGTATTAAAAAACAAGTTGAATGAAGATGGACAAGTATCAAGAAATAAAGCTAGATTAGTGTGCAAAGGCTATTCTCAAGAAGAAGGAAGTAATTATGGTGATATTTTTGCTCCTATTGCAAGATTAGAAGGTGTTAGGACCCTACTTGGATATGCTACTCACAAAGGATTCAAAGTATATCAAATGGATGTTAAATCTGCATTTCTCAATGGTATTCTTGATTAAGAAGTCTACATTGAACAACTAGAAGGTTTTGTTGATCCAGACAAAAGGGACATGGTTTATAAATTACACAAAGCATTGTATGGTCTAAAACAAGCTCCTAGAGCATGGTATGAAAGGTTACATAACTACTTTATATAGATAGGTTTTTAGAGAACTAATAATAACAATAGTTTATATACCAAGGAAGGACTAGATAACAAGATTGTATTGGTAGAGATATTTGTGGATGATATTCTATTTATAGGGAATGATGATCTATGTAAAGAATTTTTAGAACAAATGAACAAAGAGTTTGAAATGTCCATATTTGATGAAATGATTTTTTTTGTTGGATTGCAGATACAACAAAACAAGAATTGTATCTACATTACTCAATCTAAGTATATCAAGGACATACTCAAGAAGTTTGGTATGGAAGATTCTAAACCAGTTGGTACCCCCATGTATATTGGACTAAAGCTTACAAAAGATGATGATTCCAAAGAAGTAGATCAGACCTTATATAGATCAATGATCAAGAAATTACAATATGTAGTTCACACAAGACCTGATATTGCTTTAGCAGTTGGGACAGTGGCAAGATTCTTACCTAAACCTAGAGAAAATTGTATGATGGCAATTAAAAGAATTTTGAGATATTTGAAAGGCATTGAAGACTATGGTTTATGGTACAAACTTGGAGGAAACTTAGACCTAAAGGTATTCACTGATGTTGATTGGGCAGAAAATCTTGATGAGAAAAAAAGAACAAGTGGTGAAGCATTCTTTCTTGGTAAAAGATTGGTATCTTGGACATGTAAAAAGCAAAACTAAACATCCCAATCTATAGCAGAAGTAGAATATGTTGCAGTAGCAGTGAATTGTTCTAACATTGTTTGGTTTAAATAATTGTTGGAAGGCATGAAGGTTGAGATTAAAGAACCAATTGTCATGTAGTGTGATAACACTAGCACAATTAACATATCAAAGAACCCAGTGATGCATTCCAAAACTAAGCACATTGCTATAAAATATCATTTTGTCAGAGAATTGGTGCAAGACAAAAAAATTAGATTGGAATATATCCACATAAAAGAATAGATTGCAGACATATTCACCAAGCCATTACCTAAGGATGCATTCTTGTATCTAAGAGGTAATTTAGGGTTCATTCCCCTATTTGAAGCTCACTAAATGAAAGTTTTAGTGATGCATCAACAGGAACCAAGTTGAAGATCAATCAGTTGATGCAGCATAGTCAAGAAAATATTGCATATGAATTAGTACTCAAGGTACATTGATACTAATTTGGTATGTGTTGTCTTTGGCATGTGTTGTCAAAGAGGGAGAAAATTATTGTCATATCTTTCAAAATTTTGTTTTTATCATTTCAAGAGGGAGAAGTTATGTAATTCCTTCACAGAGAAAGATTATTGCACAAAAGAAGAAGTCTTTTAGTGAAAAATCTAAGAGGGAGAAACTTTCTATCAGAGAAAGTCTTGTTCTCAAATTTCATTGTGCTATGACATGTTGCGTGGCATCAATGCCAAAGAGGGAGATTTTTGGATACAATTGTCTAATTGTGTGTTGTCTTTGATGTCACACAAATGTCATATCAGTTGTCAATTAGTATTTACTAAGCTCACTTGGCCAACAAGACTATTTTCTTTGTCTATTGAGCATTCATGAAGTTTACTTTGCAAAGATAGTGTCTATCGAGCTCACTCGAACGTCGAAGGAAATTATGGCAAAAAACAGTGTCAACTAAGTTCACATGGTTAACGAAGGGAAAGTTGGACGGACTTAGTGTAACTGAGTTCACTTGGTTACTAAAGGATTTTTGCAAGTTTGTAGTGTTAACCGAGCTTCTATTGGTTAACACAAGAAATCATCTCAGAACTAGTGTTTACCGAGCAAGGTTGATTAATAAAGGATTTTGTTATTTTGGCATGAGAAGCTTAATTACTTTATGTATTATTTCTAGCCAACTATGATGATGAATATTGGCTATTGAAATTTGAATTTGGGCTGACTTGACAATCTGGAAGGTATAAATGAAAGGTCAAGTTGAGATTTCTAGTATGTGTGTGCAAGTGTGTTGATTGAATTAAGAAGGAAAGAGTAAGACCAAACTTGAAGGATAAGCAGGTATCCTTGTGGAGCAGAAATGTAATATTCGATCAAGAAGGATCAAGTTTAAGTAGAAAAGAGATCTAGATTTAGCAATTTATTTGCATCACAATCACGTCATTTCATTGTTACTCTCTAACCATTGTAGTAGTGATCTAAAATCTCTTAATAGAGTTGGTTTAATAGCTAATTGCAAATCCTCTAACAATGTGGCAATTTCATTGAATTGTCTTAAGACCTCTTGCAAGACCACTCCTAATAGGGTGATTAAATCTTCTAACAAGGTCACACCTAACAATGTGTTTTGTAACCTTTAACAGGGTTGGCTCCTAGCAGGGCTCACTTCAGAAGAGTGAAAAATAATAACTAGTTTACATTGGTGGTTTTTCCCATATTGGGTTTCCATGGTAAATCTTGGTGTCTCATGTATTCATGTTCTTGATTAGATAAACAGGTTTTATAGGGACCCTGAAACCCAAGAGTTAAAACAATAACAAGGTTGATAATAAGCGTGAAAAGCCTAGTCAAAATAGTTCAAGTTTAAAAGCTGATAATAAGCCCAAGCCCAGCCTAGAAACAAAGAAAAGACTAGGAACAGAAACTACATAGAAATGAAAAAGGCAAAAGCCCTAACAAAAAGCCAAAAAATAGATTGAAACAAAAGAACAGGCAATGGGTTAGTCCTCGTTCTTTCTCTCTAGGTCTTGCATGGCCTAAGCAGCCTCATAGGCCATTTGGTTCTCCTCAACCTCTTGCTGGAGCTCCCTTTGATCTTCCTGGTCCTAACCATTGTTGATGTTGTCCTTTGTAATGTCAACCACCAGTCTAGCTTTTTCCCTATCTTTTCCATCCTCTTCTTCCTTTATAACTCTGTCTTTGATCCAGCCAGTTAAAGAAATAATGTTGTTGTTAATGGAGCTTAGTAGCGATATCATATGGTTCGAGAGATTATGATTGTAGATTTTGAGGTTGTTAATCCTTCTCTCCGCTAGACTGATCCTTTCACCATTTCCATCTTTGTTATCAGAATCCACTCCATTCCTATTATCCTCCATATGACCCACCTGCTCTTTGACCTCCTCCAGCTCATGGAAAAGCCACTTGATTGATCTGAAGTTATAAATCATATTGTTGCAGGCATTTTTCAAAAGGTTCAACCCAAATTCCCTAACATTATCCGAAATATCCACAATCGTCGGGTCTATGAGTTCTCCAAGCCACTCCTCTTCTTGGTTATCCACAAGGACCTGCGAGTTCATGGCCTTCCTAAAAATGCCCATTTTCGAGGTCTTAACATTAAAGTTTTTCCAAGCTTATTCAAGGTCTCATGTATTCATGTCATTTCTCTTATGCTTGCAAATTATTTACTATTAATATTTTAAGATCTGCTAAAAGTAATTCACAATCTACATTTACTGAGTTACAACATTTTCTGTGTGTTTACTGAGTAACAACAGCAATCAGTTTTCTCAATCTAGATTTTATTGTTTAAGGGATCTGGGATTTATTTCAGTGGTAACTAATTCACCCCCCTCTTAGTTACTCCTTCTATATTTCCAACATTAATTTCCTTTAGAAAGAAAGAAAATAATAAGCCCCTACAAAATGAACAAGGGCTAGGGCATCAAATGGCTAGCAAAATCTAAAGATAGCCTTGTAGAACCACTTATTAGGAGCTGCTAGAAAACTAAAAAACCAAAATGAAAATGCTTGGAAATGAAAAATTCAAACTACAAATCAAAATAGCTAACTAAAATAGGTTGGACGATAGTTTTAACTGCAACAATATCGTACAATACTTCCTAGTATGTCCAAACAATAGTTTTATCAGGTCTAATACTCTGTATCAAACAGTACAAAACTTTGTAGAACTATAGTATAACAAAGTATAGAATTCAAATACAAGAGTTTAACTAGCTCTGTATCATATCAATTCACAAAAGGTATCATACAATCATTGGTAAAGTGTCGTATGATAGTTGTGTTTGTAAAAATGCTAAAAAAGTGATAAAAATGCAAGAAATGGAGGTAGATAAGGTTGTCTAGTCCCATAGAGGGTGCCAAAATGTATGCGAAAAATATGAACACACTTCTATAAACCATTATTTTCAAGAATACCCATGATGAAGAGTATCTCAAAAGGTGGCTTATAGCTTTCTATCTATCAAGTACAAGAGCTATGAGATGGTGGCTCTCAAATAAACTTAGCTTAAGTAAACCCTTGCAAGGTGCACCATAGAATGGAAGATTCAAAGAGTAGAGACAAAAATGCCAATATCCAAGAAGTAATCATTGATGCAATACAATGCAAGCTAAACTAAGATGATATGCTAGATGCAAACTAACAAGAATGAAAAGGTGCAAAACCTCCCATTTAGACTATTGGATCTACTATAAAGCATAAAGGAAGCTAAGATAAGGATGTCTTGAAGCTAAAATGCCAATATGAGAATGCAAATACAAGAATGCTCCAAGTTCTTTAAAACTCCAAAGTCACCAAGAAAACTTGCAACATAGTGTTAGCATGAGAGTGTAAGCTTGAGAGAATGAGGAGATAACCTCCTTTTAAAGATAAATGGACAATTGATATTAAGAGGCAAGAGAGGCATAATAAAGGGTAGAGAATACATCTTAAGTGATCCATGTGCACAAGAATCTAACCTAAGCAAGATCAGTGGTTGAATTTAAGAGGCAAAAGATGTGTGGAGGAGAATTAAAGTTATTTTGAAAATAGAAGATTCCTCTCACATAGAAAATTGTGCATTCATGTGTAGACAAAAATGCTTTTTCATCTTATTTTTAAAATAGGAATAATGCTTTATGTGTGCACACTTAGGATAAGTAGGGTTCGGGGAATTATGTCTAATTAAACGGGAGCAAGTTCTTTCAATTAAATAAAAGACTTAGGATAAACTGGCCAAACCATAGGTCATAATAGAATAAATAGAAAAGCAATGGTTTGATCAAAGATACACAATTGATAAATTAAGAAAAGATGCTAGAAAATGGGCTCATAGTCTAGATGACCATTTTTGGGTGATTACAGTAGGGTGGTCTATCAAAAACCATCCACTAATGGTCCCAAAAATTCTCATGTATTGCATCATTTCTACACCACTAAATTGACAACTTGGGGGATTTTTTGGGTAAACTTTTAATCATGTTTTGGGATCTACAAAAAGGTTAGATATGTTATGTTTAGTTGGATAAGGCTCAAAACTTGGTCATGATTAAGCCCATCATAAAACTCAACATACACGGAATCACGCTAAGAAGGGCAACATTATGTTGCTTGGTAAGTGTTTCCATATTTTTAATAATAGAGTTTAAGGTGGAAAACATGGGATGCAATGTGGGGATATTAGCGTAGGTTGTTTGAAAACCTTTGAGCCGATTTAGATTTTCTTCTATTAGGTCCTTTAAAGGTCAAGAATTTAGTACTGTTTTTTTTTTCTTGAGGTGGGAGATTCATTTCAAGTGGTTGGGGGTATTTGGTGGTGGTTGCAGGTTGTTTGGAGGTGGTTGTGGATTTTTCGCAAGATCATCAAGAGGGTTTTGTGTTTGGTTTGAATCCATAATTAATATTTCTAATTACAATACAAATTAATATGAAATTACATCCTATTTTAAAAAATGATAAAAAAATTCTTTAAATCCTATTTTTAATTTAAAAAATAACAAATTTTGTATACAAAACATAAAATAACAGAAATTTTTTTTATAACATACCTATTTGTTGTTTGAACAAATTTTTGGCTTGGGTTTCTAATATTCGATTGTGGTATCACATATACAAAAGGGCCCGCGTTGTTGGTTTTTTTCACTATGATAACTAACAACGTGGGCCATGGGTTTATTTTTTAAAAAAATTAGCGACTTTCCAATATCCAATATTTTTTAATATCAAACTGGTTTTTCTTTAGCCAAGAGTATTGAGACTTAAGTCTACTAAAAAGTCAATAAACTTTTTAGTGTGCTTTTTGACAAGTGAAAACTGAATTTTTTTTCACATTGGCACTTTTTGACATGCCCAAGCATAATCAATTACCTATTCATAAGACTTGTAAGCAATTGTTAAGTTCTTTTCAAAATGTTCAAATATTTACAAGCAAAATTGTTGTCATTAAATAGTCTTTTAGGGTATGTTTGGAAGTTGGAATTAGTTAATGCTCTAAAATTGGAATACTATGTACACTCATTCAACCTCCTCTTTAAATGTGATAGAAAAAATATTTGTCAATAGTCTCCAAGCCAAGTTCATCAACTAAATATTATTCATTGTCTCAAAACTTGTTTAATTCTCCCTAATCATTGTAGAAACCTTATGCAAGCTATTATTTGTTGCAATTACTCACCATTCAATAGAGTCATTTAGACCTATGGAAATATGTTAAGTATCCTTTTTTTGAAGGTCCTTGACTTTAACCCTCGCCTCTTTCTTAGCAAAAATCTCCTCAAAGGTAAGCACACATTTTCTCAGAGGTAGAATTTGTGCTTTGAATAAGTTCAACAAAATTGTCAACAAGATCAATGAATTTGAAGGACATAGGAAGAGTTAGGACAAAGGAAGATTTTGAGATAATAAATTCATAAGTTGTGAATGTTGGGCTCATGGCACAACCACAAAATGGCATAAAGATGAAGAACAAAAAGGCTTGAAGAAGCTAGTAAAGGTCAAGAAAAATTGTTAGAACATGGCTACTAAAGAGCAGAAACAAAGTGGTTTCCTAAGGTAATTTTTGAAGTCAACAAACTGATTAATATTTCACTTTGTTTGTGTAAGGTGATAAAAGAGAGTGCAAACAATGCACATAGCTAGAGGTCAAAGATGTTGAGTAAAAAGATTGGTGCATCAACAAGATTTTTCTATTTCATTGCTTGTAGTGTGATAGCATAATGTTTCATGGGAAGATTAAATATCACAGGTTAGTTGTAGGAGGCCTATCAAAAGAGTGAGAAGGTTGAATGAGTAGGAATAAATATCATAGGTTTCTTAGAATCAAAACCTTTTAATACAAAAGCAAATTTTGTGAACAAAAAAAATTATCTGCCAAAAGCAACAAACTCTATACTAGTTTTAAAACTGTTCATATTTTTAAAAAATATATAACTCTATTTAGAATCAATTTTCATTTTAGTAAAATTAGAATTGATTTTACAATTCTATTTATTTAGATGGAAGATTCAAATTTGAGTGTTGGAGGTAAATGGCCCATATTTTATAATTTGAAAAAAAAACTTAAAAAATAATAATTCTAAAATTTGGCAATGCTAATTTTAGGCCAATTCAAGCAAACAAAGAGGTGCTTAACTTACCAATTATTTAAGCATTATTTAGATCACTTTCTTCTTAATTAATTAAATATTTTTAATTATTTAATTAATTTAAGATTATTCTTCTAGTTCATATTTGAAAATCAACATTTCATATGTTGATATTTTATCTTTTTTTTTTGAATATTAATTGAATAATTTTATTATTTAGTTAATCAGACTTCTCCACTTTTATTAAATAAGTTTTATTAATTAAATTAATCATTCTTGTATGTTTCTTCATAATTATATATTATTTTTAATTAAGTGATAGTCCTAAACAAATTTTGTCCATCAAAAGCAATTGCAATGATTTTGTATATTAAAAAATGTTATATATAAATTACATATTAATTAGAATACATATCAAATAGAACAAATATAATTTAATATAAATATCAAATTACATTTTAGATATCATTATTTTAAGATAACTTTAAAAATTAAAATAATATATCATTAAATAAACCATAAATATTGTGAGTATACAAGAAATTTGGTTGCTTTTTGATTATTTCTTTAAAATTATATTTTTAGTGGTTATGAAAAAAAACAAATTTAATTTCTAATAATGAAATCATAGTATTTTTAGTGATTATGAAAAAAACAGATTTAATTTCCATTAATGTAACCATAGCTCCAACTTTCTAAAAAAATTTAGACACCTATTTGCAAAATGTTAAATAAGATTTTGTTTACAATTTTCAATACCATTCTTTATGTTTCATGTGAATCAAAATGATTTTTACTATGTCATTGCACGCGTTTGTAATTTTTTGTATAGTTGCATGTGTTTGTATATTTTCTATGATTGTTGTGTTTGTTTCAATATTATCTTCTCTTTTGTTTCAACATTATCTTATTATGAACTATAGTTTTTCTCGTATTAGTTTATAAATTCAACTAACCAATAAATGATTTTAACATGTTGTCAATGTTTGAAAAATCAATTTCCAAGATTGTTAAAGGTTGTTTTTTTAAGGTATCAACATTGGTTAATGGCAGCCCAAAAAGTTGATCCATTAAAACATATTATCAAAGAAAAGAGCAATGCTATTGAAATAACTCTTCTACATAGACCATTCAAACATAAAACCAAACCTCCTCTATTTTATGTAATGAAGGACATTAATAATTTTTCAAGCATTCACCCATTTTTAAAGGACCTCAAAGAAGATTTTATTGATCATGGTTGATTCCTTTAATAGGTGATGATTTTTATTGATCATGGTTATTTTTTTAAATCAAAATAATCACTATTTTGAATAGTTCTATTCTATTTCCTCATTATTAAAAGACATGATTTTATTAATCAAATTTATATATTTATATTTTAATAAAATTTCTCAATATTATAATTACCATTCATATTACATTCATTTGAAAATAATTTTGACAACAATGACACTTTTATATGACTTATTTAGGATATGAAGGTAATAATAATATTATTTATATTTAATTTATTTTGTAATGTTAAGTAATGTTTTTTAAATGTGTAGATGAGTTTGGTTCAATATATTTCATAATGTAGAATTTTAAACAAATAAATTAGCAAAGTATTTATATACTAATTAATTTAAATTTTAAAACAATGTGATTAAAATTAAGTTTAATATTATAGATAAGTTTAATTATCTTTTAGAATATTTATATGATGGATAGAGATTATAGTCTTGGCTATATTTATTTTTTAAATTCTGTTTTAATTAAATTTATATGATTGGAGTGGAATAATAAAAATGAAAGTACCAAGTTCAATATAAATAGATGATTGTTATTTAATAAATTTTATAATTTTATAATAAATTAATATTTTTAATACATAAATTATTAATGTTGATAGGTATTCTATAATGGAAAAAATGGTGGAGTGAGATGGCATGAGTGTGTTAATGTTAACTATTATCTTTCTAGGTTAAATTTGACAACCATTTACATGTCAAATTTTTTAATTTAGTTATAAATGAAATATGCTTTTAAAAATCATTTAATAAATTGGTGAAGGTGAGTTGTGAGGCGTAATGTTAGGCTAATGATCCTAGTGCTACACATCAATTCCAATTCGAGTCACATTGGTTACCACAAACCCTTTTGATGCCAAAAAATAGCGATGGTGGAGCGCTAGAGAAATGGAGTCCAGAGAAGGTTTACTAAGGATTACAGAAAAAACAAAAGGTTTGGTTGGTTTGGAAGGGCCATAGAGTCATTTAAAAGACATGAAGGAAGGAACTATTAGGGGAATAGGAATGGGAGATGGCAAGATGGGAGCAGAAACTACGAAAAAAGCTTTCAGTGGAAAAAAAATTGGGACAACACAATGGTAATAAATGACAAAATGGAAGAGAGAGACAAATTTTAAATGGCTTTAGAAGCCATCCAATGCAAAGATTCACATCAATAAATCTTGGAGGGAAAGTGGTTTTTGAAAATATAGCCAAAAGATTGAGAAAACCACATATTGTGGAAAACCAAGAGCAGTTATTGATAGAAGAACAACAAATGACTAGATGTATAGTACAGAGGGTGGTGCTCGATAGTGGCTCTATGAAGGAGAAGAAATATCTTTTGGAGGGAAATATCTTTTTCTTGAAGTGGGGAGGACCAAGGCCAACACTAGGTAAGATTAAAACTTGGTGAGGTAAGATTAAAACTTGGTGTGATGAGAAATTGGGAAAGGTGAAAGATTTTAAAACTTTAGAAAATGGCTCTTGTATGGTAACAGTGGAAATGGCTCAAGATAGGGATTGGATCTTGAATAGTGTGCCATATTTTCTAGATGGATTTGGGTTTTATATGAAAAATGGGTCCCGAACTCTGATCCTACAAAAGGAATAATAAAGGAACTTCCTCTATGGGTGGGGTTGAGGAATTGCCTCAAGAATATTGGTAGGAACAATGTTATAAAGCTGTTGGGAACATTTATTAAGGTGATTGAAATGGTGGATAGAGAAACTCTTCAAATGTTCCCAAGAATTTGCATAATATGGAATGATTGCCACTCAACTCTCGAAATGGTTGAGATCTTCATTGAAGGGGTAGTTTGGAGACAGCCAATGCCTTTGGAGTAAGGGTTGATGGTGTGTGTGTTTTGTCTATGTGAGGAACATGATTTAGAAAGTTGTAAGCAAGAAGGATGTCATAAAGGTAAAGAAGAGGAAAGGTTACTCCAGAAGGTAATAGAGATGGCCCAAATAAGCGAAGAGGAGAAAGAGGTAGCAGCAAATCTCTTGAAAAGGGATAATGCAGAGGTGGAAAATGTAATGTTGTTAAAAACTAGAGCAAATAACTGTCAAGAAAAAGGGAGTGGGTTATTTGAGAGTCTAGAAATGGCATAGGAGAAAGCTCTTGTGGATGGAAAATGTAGTGTCTCACAAAAGCCCCTACAACAAGAAAAGGATGGGTGCGAGGCTTAGTAGAGGAGGGTTTTAAATGATAGTGATGAAATGAGGGTAGAACAAAGGCAAGCGCTAGTTATGGATGATGATGTTGTTTGCAGGTTTCTTGGTGGGGGTGAACAAAGGGGATGTAAGGACCCCGAAGGACCTCAAATGTTTCATGAAGACAGGATCAGGGAGGTAGAGATGTCTAAAAGGCTGGAGGAAACACAAAGGGGGTGGGAGGAAATTGAAGGGTATTGGTCTGGAAGGAGAAATAGAAAGAGGGATGGGAGAGCTTTTTAAGGACATTGAAATCTGTCCAATTAGAAACTTGAAAGGAGGATTAGAGGATTCAAGCTCGGAGGAAAGCTTGAATGAGGAAGACTATGATAGGGGAGTTGAAGGGAAAGAATATTTTTTTGGGGTGGAGGAGACTATGGTCCTTAAAGAAAAAAGAACCATTGAAAAAAACATAAAGTAAAAAACATAAAGCCCATATTGGCGAGAGCCAAAAAAGGGGAAGAAGAATCATCAATGCATTGATCCAAATTGTAGGCAGTGCAAGGGGCTAGAGTAAATTGAGAATAGGAAGGGGGAAGAAATCATCCCAAAAAGGATGATGATCCTTTCATGGAATGTCAGGGGATGTAATGCCCCTGACAAAATGCATTTGATTGGGAGAGTTCTTGATCAAGAAAAACCAGATGTGGTTTTAGTGCAAGAAACAAAGATAAAGTTGAAAGGTTTGGATGGTGTGAAGTGGAAGTTTATAGATGGAATAGTGGGTGGGTGGCAGCAGAGGGAGCTTCAAGGGGATTTGTGTGTTATGGAATCAAGAGACAGTGGCTGGAACTGTAATGCATATGGGTAAGAACTGGCAATGGATGAAGGTTTGCTCAAAATAATTAGGATATGAATTTAATGTTCTTAATCTATATGACCTAGTTCAAAGCAAAGAGAAGAGAGAATTGTGGAAGACTTTAACATATATTTTGGAAATTCTACAAGATGAAATTACAATTTTAGGGGGAGATTTCAATGCTATCCTCTACCCAGAGGGAAAAAAAGGTGGAAAGGGGTGGATATCGACTAAATAGGAGGATTTCTCAACCTTTGTAATGTAAAATGGTCTCATTAATACTCCCTTTAAACAGGGGGATTTTACTTGGAACAACAATAGGCTAGGTTTTGTTAACATTGCTAAAAAACTTGACAAGTTCCTTCTAGGAGGGGATTGGATGAGAGTGGACTAGTCGGTTGAAGTTGAAATTCTGCCTATTTATGGTTCGGATCACTTCCCTATTAGGCTGAGAATTCAAGAAGAATGTGCTCCTAACTATTGTCCTTTCAAATTTGAAACTATGTGGCTAAGGGTGGATGGGTTTAAGGAGATGGTGGAGAAATGGTGGGTTGAGGCCTTAGAATGGGAAGGAAATAAGGCTTTCAAAATTTTCAAGAAGCTACAGCATATAAGGGGGAAGTTGAAAGTTTGAAATAAAGAGTCTTTCCAAAATATTTTTAAAAGGAAAGGTGAACTGGAAGAAGCTCTTAAAACTTTGAATGAAGGAATAATTCAACAAGGGATGAAACAGGGGGATTTCCAAGAAGAAAAGAGGTTGAAAAAAGAATATGATGAAATCCTTTTGAGAGAAGTGTTCTCAAGACATAAATCAAGAGAAACTTGGTTGAAAGAAGGGGACAGGAATACGAAGTTTTTTATAATTTAGTTAAAATAAGAAGAGCTCATAACAATAATTTCTCTATCAAGAATGTAGGAGTGGTGATTAGTGTTCCAAAGATGATTAAGAAAGAAGTGATAGACCTTTTCAAAGGAAGAGGAAGAATGGAGGATGGGGAGGAGGCTTTAGTAGAGAGGTTTTGGAGTGCATTTAGGGGTGTATTATAGAAAGGTAGAATTTAATGTTAAATGTTAAAGGCTCAAGAGAAGAGGTTAAAAAAGATTTATGGGGTTTAGGTAAGGACAAAAGTCCAGGGTTGGATGGCTTTACACACAGTTTTTTTAGACTAATATGGGATTATATAGAAGAGGAGATATGGGGGATGGTTGAAGAATCCAGGAGTGGGGGGTTTGTTCTAAAAGATTTGAATAATACTTTTATTGAATTAGTTCCAAAAAGAGATGAGTGCAGAACCTTTGAAGATTTCAGACCAATTTCTTTGTACAACATCCTGTATATAATCATTTTGAAGGTGATTGCCAATAGGCTAAAGAGGGTTCTTAATGATGTCATATCAAAGGAACAAAGTGGATTCACTCCAGGGAGATCCATTTTGAAGGAGTGATTATTGCTCATGAAATAAAAGTGAAGTGTGGAAGGGTCTGGCTAAAAAATGCTTTAGGAAGATGGATGGGTGGAAGGGTAAATGGTTGTCTTCTACAAGAAGAATTTTGATGCTAAAATTGGTGGTCTCAGTGGTGCCTATTTTCTCTATGATGTGTTTAAAAATCCTAAAGAAGGTGATTGATTTAGTGGAAAAGAAAATGAGGAATTTCTTTTGGAGTGGTGCAGGGGAGGAGAAAAAATGGTTGTTACTTAAGTGGGGAAAAATAGGAGCTGGCATTAGAGATTGGAACACTATGAACACTACCCTAGGGGCAAAGTTGGTATGGAAAATGGAAAATGATGGAGATCAAATGTGGATTAGGATCCTCAAGGCCAAATATTTAGACTCTAATGAGAATATAAGGATTTTAACAATTCAAAATCTGATTAGAGGTTCAGCAATCTGGAACTTTATCCTTTCATGCAGGCATGTAATAACAGACCCTATTTCATGGGTCATAGGGGACGGTAACCGTGCAAAGTTTTGGAAGGACTCATGAAATGGTAATAAATCTTTAGATGATGAGGAAGTGGATAGAGAGTTGAAACAAAAACTATGTGATTTATGGGGTAAGAAAGTTAGAAACTATGTTGTGGAAATAGAGGGAATCTTTGGTAAAAGGTGGGAGTGGAAAGATTGGAGAGTGGATAGTCTATCTAAAGGACATCAATAATCTCTAAGGGGGATTTTTAATAGAAGAAAGGTGTGCATCATTAATAAAGAAGATAGGATAAGTTGGTGAACAGTTGCATCTGGTAAGTTTTTAGTAAAAGTTGGTCATGAAATTATTGACAATAAGGAGGAAGAGTGTTTTAAAGCTAGGGATTTATGTTGGAGTAAAGAAATACTTACAAAAGTGGGAACTTTCTCATGGCTAGCAATACAAGGCAAAATCCTAACTTGGGATAAAAGAAGGAAATTTGGCTTCCAAGGTCCTACAAAACTTGTTATGTGTGGAAGGGAGGAGGAAAGTGTTGATCATTTGTTGTTGAATTGTGACATTGCAGCTAAACATTGGAGTTTTCTTAAGGGAAAATTGGGGTGGTTTGGACCTTGGAGTCCCTCTCTTAAGGATTTCTTTATTTTGTGGCCAAGAATGAGAAGGAGAAACTTATTTGAATGTATATGGTGGGTGAGCCCCTCAATTGTCATATGAGAGTTGGAAGGAAAGGAATAGAATGATTTTTCAGAAATTGACAGAGACAATTGACCAGCTATTGAAAAGGATAGATCATTCAATTGAAGAAGTTGTAAATGCTGCAATATTTAGGAAAAATATGTCAAAATGTGTGTTTATGAATTATGATAGAGCAATTCAGAAAATGTGGCTTGGGATAAAAATTGGGGTGGCAAGAGAGAAGGGGAAATCTACTTCTAAGGCAAATAAGAAGGAAGGTGCAAAGTGGGAAGCTCCAGCAAAAGGTTGGATAAAAGTAAATTTTGATGGGGCATCGAAGGGAAATCTTGGAAAATCAAGTGTAGGATGCATTATTAGGGATCATTTAGGAGTGACTTTGGCCTTTAGAGTTTTAAGATGATTGGATGGAACAAATAATGAAGCAAAGTTTTAGGCTGCACTCTTGGCAATAAAATGTGTGAAAAGGATAGGAGGAGGTAAAGTGACTTTATAAGGGGATTCAATGGTTGTAGTGCAATCCATTAGAAACAACTCAATTTCTGTATAGCACTTAGGAAATTCATTGGTGTGTATAAATGAAGAGTTAAATGCCTTTGAGGAATTTCAAATATGTCATATCTATAGAGAATCTAACAGAGAAGCAGACACCCTTTCAAGATGGGCAATAAGCTTAATGGAGGATGGAAGGTCAGTTTTTGAAATGTGTAGCCATTGGGATGGAATTGGCAAATAAGATTAAGGCACTCGTTAGTTTTTTGTGTTTTGAGCATAGATGTGAACATAAGGTGATTGACGTCATAAAGGACTTTCAGTAAAAGAAAGATGAACAGATTTGGAAGATCTGTAATAAATGTTTTCATCATGAGAAGGCATGAAAGCAGAAAAAAGCATGATTTTTTGGAGTGACGATGGGATGTTTTACAAGATAGGAAACTATTGATAGGCTTTATATAGTGGAGTAAAAAAGGCCTTTCTAACAATTTAGAAAATAAATCATATAGAGCTAAAAGTGATTGAATAGATAGAAAAAATGGAAGCGACCTTTACCTTTAAAATGAATAGGCAACAAAAAGCTCTGTTTGGCCTAGTGCAGAATAAGAGGTTGAAATTGTTGCTTAAGTGCCCATCGCCAAGTGTGGTAGATGTCGTGAAGGAGACAATGGGAGAGTTGTTTCAAAACTCTTTTCACCATTGGAAGATCAATGATAATATAGCGGCAATAGTAATGGTGTGAGGCTTGGAGCTAGGATTTCCTCTGGAATAGTTTGAACGGGTAATGAAGAGGTTGTTTCTAGCAGACTTGATTGTAGGAATTGACTCCCTGCTAGAGTGGGCATTGCCAGGGAAGGGTTTTGACTACAATGAATGCTATTAGAATATAGAGGAGGGCAAGAAACTTGGAAAGTTTAAATTTCTTTGGTGGCAAATAGGGGTTGACAAAAATGCCTATAAAGCCAAGATCAAAGTGGCTTGGGCCAAGTTGGTGGAGGAAATTGGTAAATTTAATGAAAAGAAGGGAAGGAAGGTTTTGGGCTTCTTTATTGCCCATCTGAAGCAGTGGAGGAGTGCAGGGGGGAGGAGGAAATGGAGGGTGATGTGGGTCAAATTTCCACTAAGGGCGGAGGAGTGATGAGTTAAGAGGGCAATAAAAGGTGATGCATTTTGTCTGGTTTGTTTTTGGTTTTCACCAGCCCATAAATGACGACAAGGACCCTGATTAAGAGAAAGCGATCAACAATATTTTTTGCAACTCAGCTCTAGGATTGTCTCATTTTATGTAGCTTATAGGAGATGAAGTTCAGGAAGAAACAAGGTGACATTTTTTGTTTGTTTTTTTAGAGGCAGAATAAGCAAAGACTTGGTGAAATGCAAAGAAGCCTCATGGAAGAGGAGGAGATGTGTGCAAGCTATAGGTGGAAGAAACGTAGAAAGAACAGATGGACAAATGGCGAAAAATTTTTGTTTTTTTTTTTTTTTGTAAAACAAAGATGAATTAGAAAACAATGTATTTGAAAGTAAGGAGTTAGGGGTATAGATGTATAACGCTTTAGAAAGCTTAGATAGGAGACTTTTAAAGGAATGTGTGTATGTGAATGAAAGGCTAATCTTTAAAAGCCTAATTTTGATGATGTAAAAAATGTTATTTTAATAAAATAAAAACTATTATCAACCAAAAAAAATTAACAAATACCACAAAATATTTGTTAAAATTATAATGTTTGGAGATATAAATCATCAATTTTAATAGAAATAAAAATAAAAATCTTAAAATAGGAGGAAATGGAGATAAATAAAATATAAATAAGTTTGGGTATAATAAATTAAATTTCAATCATTTTGTAGTAGATATCTATCAGTATTTCTTTAGATAGATTTTTTAAAGATATATATTATATTAGAAATAAAAAAATCATGGTATTGTCCAATAGTCACTTTTACTAAATGTTGATTATGGCCTTTAACCTAATTTTCATTAAATTCTAATCATAGTTAATTATCTTGGTGCCAATATAAGGTAATTGTAAAAAAAAATCTGAAATTACTAATATAATAATTTAAAATTCATTTTGGTTTAATTTCCTATTACATTCAAAATTTGGGTTTAATATGGTTTAGGGTGATACAAGAGCATCTTGGGTACTTCGCAATCTCGTGTCAACCAAAACTATATCAAAAATAGTATATTTATTGTAACCTAAGTTTTAATTTAATATGCGAGAGCCCATATATTAAAGCTATAAGTTTCAAGATGCATCCACAAAATTGTTTAAGGTCTATATTTTTAAAAATTAAATCTTACTTTTTCCATTCATTGATTAATATTTCATTAAACATACTAATTAGTTTAGTTAAAAATTAATCATTTAACTTAATTAATAAATTTTAAAAAGTTGTAATGCATTTATTTATAAAGCATTATATTAATGAAAAAATATTGTATTATATACAAAATTGACTTAGAGAAGTTTGTTTGATCATAAAACAATTTCATGAATAAGGAAGTAGTAGTTTGTCTATGCTTCCCCATTTTGCATACATGTCTACCAAGCTTTTGCAACTATATGCACACAATATTCGAAGACTTTCAAAAAGGGGGAAACTAGCAATGTTTTAGAATTGTTGTTTTGCTCTTATTAATTGTTTGTGGCATTTTTATGATGGAAGTCCATACCATAACCCAAACTTAACTCTTTGAACAAATCAATTGATTGCATTTTATACCATAATTGTATTTCGTGTGAACAAGTCTTCAAGATTTTCTTGAAAAACATTTAAAATGACTTACCTACACTTTGACATTTTGCATACATGTGGATTTATCAAGTTGCAACTACATTTTAATTTAAAAAATAAAATAAGACATGCAAATATTGAAATAATAAACAAAATAATTCAATTAAATAAAAGAATAAATGTTATATCTTTTCTAATAATAAAATGATTATGCATTATTGGTATTTATTTTACTTGTGCAAACATCTTTATCTAGAAATAATGAAATTGCCTAGATTTTTTGTATCTCCTTATTTAATGTACTCATTTTTCCAATCATACATATAAATGATTCCTATCCCCTAAAATTGCATGTACATAAACATGCAAATATACATGCAACTAATATAATTTTATGAAAACTAATTTATCAATAAAAACTAAAATATTTAATTTGAAATAGAAACATATTAACCACTCCTTAAAACAATTAACATGAACATTTAACTAGACAATTCTCTAGTGTTATCTTTGCTAAGAAGTAAGTACTCTTCCTACATCAACTATCTTTCTTGCATAGAGAACAACATTACTTAATAAAATACTTTCATTTATATTATCACAATAGTTGAATTGATTTATATTGGTGTACTCAAATTAATTATATCATATATTTGTATTAAAGTAAACAATATATGATCTTTGTTTCGATCAATCATTTACAATGTCACTATGATTAATTGATTTTATCGAGATATATTTCAATCAAATCTATTACATAGACAATAATGTTGCCCAATAATATATAATCCATTATCTATAATTTCACAATAATAATGGAATTGAATAAAATACACGTTTATTATATACAACATCAATCATCTATTATGTCATTAATTGAATTGATTTTATTCATGTATACATCAACTAACCCAGTTACATAGTCAACTAACCCCCAACTGATATAAACCATATTTTAATTTTGGCCGTTATCAATCATCTTCAATTATCCCAATATTAACTTATTTATATGTAGAACGTATAATTAATAACAAATAAAAAACTTTCATTAAAGTCCCTCCCAATATAAATATAAAAGTAAACCAAATAGTTAATTCCTTTCATAAATATACCTGAAAAACATATAGGTATAACTCCAATTATAAAATCTAATTTAAAAATTAGTTTCAGCATTAATCCAAAAACTTGAATTGACTCCAGCAAACTCCAGATTAAAAAAAGTAGAGAATCCTCAACCTTCTTCAAATCAAATATAATTGGCTTCACATCCTATTTTCAGAAGTTCAGGCAATTGACACAATATTTATTGAGCTGGTTTGATCAACTGCAATAACATCATTAATATTCTCTGCAAACTCTCTGTGAAAAAGTTTGCCATTAAAAAATCCATTATAATCTTCCTCCAACACAACCATCTCGATTGATAATAAAAAAAGTCAGATTAACAGGGTAAGTTTACGTTACAATAGACCAGAATTTTGGAAGCCAACCAAAAAACAAAAATATTTACAGTATACGTTACTGACATCCATCGAACGAGAAGATTTGAAATTAAACAAGAAAGCCATAACCTCGGAAACCGCCACCAGATCCATTGAATGCGAAGACTTGAATTTGAACAACAAAATGAAAATTTTGAATGAGAAGCTTTGAATTTGAACTGGAATGCAATTATTTTATTGAAATCTGATCACCCGTCAACTTAACCACGTACAATCATCACGCAGATTCCGATTATGACCCCGGAAATCAGGAATTTAAAATCTTCACGATCGTTCTGGTGCATTCTTTAATCGCAAGAAGCCAGATTGCATGAGAACCATCATGTTCTGTGTTTTTTGTTTAATAATAAGAGAAGATTTTACTATACATTAGATCAAATGTCGATTTTTCAGCCCGTTAAAGAAAGCTGAGCACGTTGCATAAACAAGCAGAATAAGCGCCAAAACAATCCTTGAAATCTTTCCAATCATTTTAATGCATTCTTTAGTAGCAAGATATCAGAATGCATGGAATCCGGCGTCAAATGATTTTTATATTAGTAAAGTGTCGATTTGAGTTATTAATGAAAATTTATCAGGTTGCAGAAACGAGTAAAATCAGTGCAAAAACACACCTAACGAGGCATTCAAATGCATAACTATAAATTATTTCAAAAAACTACTTGCAGAAACGAGCAAAACCAGTGCAAAAACAGATCTCCTGAACAATCTTACCAGGCAATCAAATTGCTTCCGATGCAAAGCATATTAAAATTTGATTCAAAATTCGAACGGAATACACAGATGCATTGGCCGTTGAAAAATGCAATTAGGGCTTATAAAAAGGAGCTTTGATAAATGTCGATTTTGGTTAGATTCCTGAGTCCGTCAAAAAATAGTGAATCAGGTTGCAGAAACGAGCAAATACAGTGCAAGAACAAACCTCGTGAGGACTCTGACGAGGCATCCAAATCTGCATTGATCCAAAATAAGACGGAATACACAGCTGAAAAATGCAATTAGGGTTTAAAAGAACAAGCATTGATACATGTCGATTTTGGTTAGATTTCGGAGTCCGTCAAGCAAAGTTAACCAGGTTACAGGACGAGCAAAATCAGTACAATAACATACCGCATGAGGACTCCGATAAAGGCATCCGAATTCAATTGCGTCAAACATATATTAATCCAAAAAAAGACGCAATACACAGACGCGGAGGCTGCCGAAAATTTAAATTAGGGCTGACCGTAAGATGCACAAATCATGAAGAGGAAATCCGAGGGTGGCGAGCAAGGGGGATGAATTCAGAGAGAGGAGTAGCAATGGGGGTCGGAAGAGGCGAAGTGCGGCACATAGGGCACGAGGCATGAAGACGAAGCCAGGCGTCGATGCAGTGAACATGAAAGAGGTGAAGACATTCAGGCAGCATACGAAGAACCTCCGATTCCTTGTATTCGCTCAGGCAAATGGAACACGAAACCTCCTCACCATGAGACCGCTTCTCCGAAAATGTCACAAGCGGATACGAGTCCAAGGTCGCCTGATCGACTCCCGCCGCGGCCGCCGCCCCTGTTTCTCTATGCACCGCCTCTCTCTGCACAACGCCTCCGGCAAGCTGACTGCGGCCATGAACGCGCACACAGACATACGAAGCCAACATCACGGTCGACAGCAGAACAAGTATTCCCACCGCAATGGCTATCCCGTAGCCAAGCCCTACCCTGCTCATGTCTCCCATTGTCGAATTCGTGCTCATGTTTTGCCGAGATTCGAACCCGCGACCTCTTTCAAACTCGATTTCTTGAAACCCTAACCCTCGGGGCCAATTATGCCCGCCATAAACCAAAAATTCCCTCGATTCCGAAACCAGAGAAGATGAAATGCAACCCCCGAGATCCTCCCCTTTCGCCTCCAGATTTTAGGTGTGGCCGTTTTGTTCCAGCAATTAAATACGGTGGGGGCATGTGACGCATCAGGAACCGAGATTATTAAAACCCTGAGCCTGGCGATTTCCCCTGCATCTGCGGTTACATCCCCATTGACCTTCGCTGTTCTGCATCGGAACAAACGATGGCCCAGTCGCATCATCCATTTATATATTCCAAGAAAATTATTAGCTTTCATTTAAAGTGGATTCATTTAATGAGGCATTAATGGCGGAACCAAACTACAAGCCCTTGTATTTACAGCCTCGCCACCGTCTGCAGCTTGCACTTAATTCTACCATACCCGATTCAGATGAAAACGTACAAATTTTTCCCTGATGCTCCCGTGATTAACACGCCAAATCGGTTCAAATTTAAGAGTTTTGAATTAATGGAAGCCGGCTGATCCAGCACTTGAGAGATCTACTTCCTGGGATATTTTAAATTTCTCACGTACAGTTTACTTGGTGAGATTTTTAAATCTGCGGTACAATTTTGCGTCGACTGGAAATGCATTTATTGAGAATTAATGTGCAAACGGAACTGATGCATCTGAGACGTTTCCTCAGAACTGATTATCCGTGGAAGGAGTTGCTGAAACAGATCTTTGTCAATCGCTCCTCAACGCGAGATTTTTAATTTTAGCCCGTTGGAATATAGATGTTTAACTCGAGGCGAATCAACTTTGTAATTGGTCTACACTGTTCATCTTGATAAGTAGGAGTTAATTTCCAAAGCTAGTCAAATTGTGATATGAATATTAGGATTTAACTGTGTGATTTTGAGTCAAACTCGATGACCAATGTTTCATGAGTAGTGATTCAACATGAATCCATCTCACATCACCTAGATTCAATGAGTGCTAAGTGTTCCATTTATTCTCATGAGAGATGGATTCATGTTGAATCACTACTCATGAAACATTGGTCATCGAGTTTGACTCAAAATCACACAGTTAAATCCTAATATTCATATCACAACTGTTCATCTTCTTATTTGGATCTTTTTCTTTTTCTT
This sequence comes from Cupressus sempervirens, assembly GCA_028749045.1. Lineage (NCBI taxonomy): Eukaryota > Viridiplantae > Streptophyta > Pinopsida > Cupressales > Cupressaceae > Cupressus > Cupressus sempervirens. The sequence continues at coordinate 531,910,012 of CM053785.1, forward strand.
TGCGAACAAAATTTAATACAATTTAACTATTTTAAGTCATGTTCTTTCAATTTGTAGTGGGCATGAAATGTAAATGATAGGTAGCATTTTGTTTTCAAATTCAATTTGTACGATGGTAGGCTCAATCATTTCGTACAAGGAACTAAATCTTATATTGATTGGTTGGATCATTTCATCATTTTGAAATTTTGTTTATATATTCTCTTCTATTATCTTAATAAAAGTTTAAAGAGTGTGACATATTGATGGAAAAAAATCTAACTGAATCTACATCTATAGATACCTAGAAGCACCTAAAGAGGGTGCAATAATTATGCCGATTGTTAAATATATTTTCCTTCTAATATTATATTAGAAAATACAAAATAGTTAAATAATTTTTAATTAAAAAAATTTAAATACAGATTAATTTGAGAATATAAATTATTCAAAAATGTATTTCTATGAAGAATTATGTATTGTTGAAAAAATATATTCTTAAGATGACAAATATTATACATTCAAGTTGACTTTTGTCTCTAATTTTTTTGATGAATAGTCCTTTTCAATTAATAAAATTTACTAAGATTACAATTCACAAAAAAGGGTCGGGGGATACAGGATCACCCTGCGAATGAGTTCAATCGGCCAAAGCTGGAGCAAACAATATGGCCGCAGCCAGCAACTATAAACTATTCATCAAAAAAAAATATAACAACCTCATGCTGCCAAGGCAGTACCAGCAGAGGGAGGAGGATCATCTTTATCTGGAAATCTCCATGCATCAATGGGGTTGTAAGGCAGACTAAGAACAGTTCAGCCGTCAGCAGCATCTGCAGGATCTAGGGTAGTATTAGTCTCTGCATCCTTCTTGTCTGGCCGCGGAGGAGAAATTGCCAAGGCCAGTCGAGGAAACTTGCCAGAGTTCGCCCGTCCAAGGGGAGGAACCGGAGACCAGCCAGAAGCCCGCCCAGGGGGGGAGCTGGGGACCAGCCAGCACCACCACGTGGTGGGGAAGCGAAGCGGCGCCTCCAACCGCCATGACCACCGCTGGGAGAGTGATGGTGGGGACCCTGGGAGCGCGGCGTGTGAGAATGGCGGCCAGAGGACTGGTGTTTGGAACGACGACCATGGGATGAGGAAGCATCAGTTGAGGCCTCCGGAGGCACTCTAGCAACGGTACAAGGAGCATTGCCCCGGTGGTTTAACAATTCTTGTAAGTGGGCAACCTCCAGTGCAACTTTATTAGCTTGCACCTGTATCTGCATAATGACATTGTTACAAATGCATGCCTTAGTGTACATTGCAATGTTAACATCCAAAAAACTGTGAGTGAATAAAACTGCATTCCTATCTTTCCATAGAGAAAACAAAATTTCCATCCTTAAGGTATGCCAAATCTAGGAAAACTTCCAAGGAAATCTGGGGGAATCACCCAGAAGGATAATGTGCCATGAAAAAGGTTCGGGCCTGAAAGGCTTGAAAAAATCATGGATCCAGTGCCAATAATTCTGAGCACGTTTGCAAAACCAAAAAATATGCAAAAAGGACTCAGGTTGGCCATAGAAGGGGCATCTGGGATCAGGAACCCCAATGTGCTTGAGCCGAGGCCCCAAGGGAAGACCTTGGAAAGCAAGGCACCAAGCAAAGTGAGCAATCTTAGGTTCTGTAATGGCACTCCAAATAGTGTCAAACCGTTTTCTCCATTGAGAAATCGAAGAATGCAAATGCCACTGTTGATTAAGCGTGTCTACCATCGGAAGGTGGGGCGAAAGCCATCTATATCCCATATTGGGCTTATAATTGGTAAATGGAATGGCAGGAAACCACTTCCAATCATACCACCAAGGTCGAACAGACTAGATCCCCACTTTATGAAGTAAGTGCACAGGGATGGAAGACAACAGAAGCTCATAAGTTTAACGATCGGCACGAACAAGGCGGTATTGAACTTGCATATCCTCCCAATACCTGAAATTCATGGTGAATCTTGAAAAAATATCCTTAGTAGTGCGAATGCCTCGTTTATAGAAACGCAGAGCACTGGCACCTTGAGTCTTGGCAAGAGGAATACCCTGGAAGGCAAACAAGGGAGACCACCAAATGTTCTGCTGATTTAAGGACAACCCATTGCAAAACTCATTACCAGCCCAACGAAGCCAAGGTTTAACAGCTTCCCAGGCTTTCCAGATGCTCTTTATAACGAAGGAGCCCTGTATGACCACTGGTTCTCGCATAGTGAGAAGGGTCTGAAAACCAATTCCCTTCCGGCCGGTCTGTTAGCAGGGAAGCTTGAAGAGATGCAATGTCTGACAAGAATTTTCCAGGCTTCATCTCCAGAAATAGCTCTGATAATCCATTTAGCACAGAGGGCAAGGCCCTACTTCCGAGTGGAAAGCAGGCCGAGACCCCCAGATTCCCTCGGGAGACAACAAAAATCCCAAGCAACTCTATGAAAACCATGATGGTCAAAACCAGAGGCCCAAAGAAAATCTCTAAGCAAACGTTCTAATTTGAGGTATGAAGCTTTGGAGGGAGTCCAACAAGAAGAATAAAACACATGGGTGGCAGCCAAAATCTTAGAACAAATCTGGAATTTACCAGCAAGAGAAAGCGGCTTAGTGATCCAATAATCAAGCTTTTTGGTAATCTTTGTAAGCGCAGCATTCCAAAGTTCCACAGGGGAAGCCTGGAAAGCAAAGGGAATGCCAAGAAAGCGAAAAATTTCTCCATGAGTAACCCATTTCCATTGGAATTGGCTGAGCCAAGATGGAGCTGGCAAAAAAGACTGTCGGTAACAGAGCGTTTTATGCCATTGAATGGCAGATCCAGAGGCTTGACAAAAAGTGTCAAGACAATCTAACGCATTTTTGATGTTTTCTTCATCCTCAAGAAGAGTGAGAAAAGAATCATCAACAAAATGACCATTGACTAACTGGGAGGAAGAATCAGGCAAGGAAATGCCACGGACCAGCCCAAAAGACACAGAATGATCAAGTAAATAACCAAAGCCTTCGGCAGCAAGGACATAAAGCGCAGGAGCTAACGGACAACCTTGTCTGATGGAACGAAAAAGTCTAAAAGCTTCAAATTGCGAATTGCAAGCATTAGCATCACCAAAGAGCATCTCCACGGACTGAAGGAAATTGGGACCAAAACCCAGAGCCTGAAGCATAGCCAAAATGAAAGGCCATTCAATACGATCATAGGCTTTAGCAAAATCTATCTTTAAAAAGATAGCCTGCTGCTTGGACTTACGGCCCCATTCCATACCTTCCCAGACAACAATGATGTTGTCAAGAATATACTTGGATTTGATGAAGCTAGTTTGTTCAGGCCGCACAATTAGAGGAAGCATATGGCAGATTTTGAGAGAGAGTGCCTTAGCAATGATCTTATAAGACACATTGAGGAGGGTGATGGGCCTCTAGTTGTAGATGTCATCAGGATCGCCAGCTTTAGGTATGAATTTAATATTGCCTTTATTTATGATCATTCCTAAGCTTTTAGAATGGTATGCTTCAAGATAGACTTTATGCAGATCAAGACCAATTTGCTCCCAAAGATGTTTGTAAAATTCACAGGGAAATCCATCACACCCAGGGGATTTGTCATCCGCCATGGAGTAAGCTGCCTCTTTAAGGTCTCGGAGGGAAAGAAGTTGCTCACATAAAGCGCGTTGCTCAACCGTGAGGCGGTTTGGAGTAACAAAAATACACTTTCTGAGAGCCTCCTCCTGAGCAACCGAATGGCCCTGCAAAGCAAAAACGTTCTCATACCGAAGAACAAAAGCTTGCAGGATGTCTAACAGATTGGAAAGAACCTCAGTTCCCTGTTTTATCTTTTTAATCCCAATATTGGTATGACGGGCTCGTAGAGCCTAAAAGAACTCCTTCGAGGCTTTGTCGCCAACCTCCAACCAGTGGAGACGGGCTTTGATTTGAGCTCCTCGGGCAGCATAGTTATCAGCAATTTTCTTTTCATGGTGAAAGCTTGGCAAGCTGAAGTTGCAAATCCACATCAAAAGGGTTGAAGGTGAGCGCTTCAGAGGCTTTTTTGAGGGCAAGGGTGTTGGCTTCATAAGAATGGCATGCTTTCTGCTGCATGTCGTGTCATTTGGCAGGATAGAGTCATGTTTTCTTCTCAGCATGAAGCTGGCCGAGGAGGTGTAGTTACTCTCCTGTCACCTCACCTTATTTCGCACAGTTCTGACCCCACACACCGTATTATTTGGCTTTTGCTTTCCATCAACAATCATTCTTTTGGAGTCATTAATGTTTATGCCTCCAATGATGCTGTGGAAAGGGCGCAAATGTGGGTTTGGCTTGTTGACAACCTGCCGCCGGCTACTTGGGTCCTGTGTGGGGACTTCAATATGGTTGAAGTGGCCTCTGACAAAGATGGCATTCTACCTTTCCGTTGGAAAGACAAGCCTGGTTTCACATGCGTCATAAATTGGGCCTCTTTGATCCCAATACTAGCCATCGTCATGATAATGGGGCTTGGCATTTTTGAGCTGGTCCTGATCGCATATTGAAACGTCTTATTTTTCTGAAGATCGTGATCTACCTGTCATTCCCCTGACAGATGTGACGTTGTCAGACCACTATCCCATTTATTTTGGCATTTCTTGGCAAACAACTGTCCCCAAAGTCTCAATTCTTCCTCAACACATTTGCATGCCTCCACTATCTCCCACATACAACGTGTCTGGAATTTGAAACCATGTTGACATTCCCATCGAGGTTGGATTCAATGGTCTCTAATTTTTTTATTGCTATGCAGAATTAGAGTTTCATTAATTATCTTAAATACCACAATGGAAGACATCTTGATGATGTTGAGAGCAATGAGTATGATTCTTTTTGGGATGAATTACATTAAAGGATTGATGATCTGGAAGAATCTGATTTTAGTTGGCATATGAGGATTAGAAAGAAGGTTTGTTGGCCGGTTAAGGAGATTATGAAGAGAAGAAGACAAATCATGGAAGTGCATGATGACTTTGCTAAAATTGATGAAGTATCTTTTGGTTTTAATGAGTAGATGGATAAATCTGACATGGAAATTACAAGGCATCTTGTTGTGCGCAATGAGATTGTTGAAGAGGAGAGTTTCACTTATGTTGGTAAGGAATTAGAAGTTTCTATTATTCAGGATTATGTTAATGTTGAAATGGATGTGATTGAGGACTTATCTGTTGCTATTGTTGTTGATCTGTAGCATGGGTTGAGTTGGGAATCTTCTCCTCAGCCCCTACTTGACTCTAGTTGGGGTTGTGATTTTCGTGTTGAGGATGCTTTGGCCTCATGTGTTAGTTTCGTATGTGCAGAAATGGAGGAGTGAGATTCCTTAACTAATAGTTAATTATTTTTTGAAATTTTGATAACTAGTTGTCTAAAGTTTGATTATGTTATAGGAGGAAGAATTGTCTCCAAATTGTAAACAGGGCACTTATCTACCATCGATATGGTAATTTGTAAATATTGATGTTTAAATCTTTCTGTACTTAGCGACAATTCCAGGTTTTCTTACTAATTCTTTCCCAGTTGAGCTTTTGAATTAGTTTTATTTAATAAATATTTTCAGCGGCTTGCCCACTTTTGCCAATAAAAAATAAAAAAATAACATCATTGAAGAGCACAATTAAAAATTTGTTATTCTTCCATCTAAGAACTTGTGTTTTCACACCTAACATAAATCCTAATCACCAAATAATGTTTGTAGTGTGTCTAAAAAAGAGGATCTAATGGAATGGATCTTCAAGCATTTCTTAGACATTTCATATGAATCTAGGGTACACATTTAGATATCTAGGGTGTTTTGAAGAACATATCATATTGGTAGTTATTTATCACTATTGCAACAACTTAGACTTTCTAAGTAGGGTTAGTTTGTAAAAACCCAATGTTAACACATTTTTCATCCAACTATTGAATCACTTTTTAGGTTTAGTAAGTTGCACTCCTAATAGTTCCAAGTACCCATATTGCATTATAGAGATTATATCTATGTGAGTAGGTGTAAGTGAATCCATTAGTAGTAAGAAGTAAATACAATATATTTACGCTTCAATTGTAAGTATGAATCACATTTTAGGTCTAGTAAGTTACACTTCTAAGAATTCCAAGTAACCATGTTGCATTATAAAGACTCTAGAGTAGGCGTAAATGAATCTATTAGAAGTGGGAAGAGAATACAATATATTTATGCTTCAATTACAAGTATAGGTCGCTTTTTAGGTATAGTAAACTTTACACTCCTAAAAATTCCAAGTAGCCATATTGCATTATCGAGACTATATCTACATGAGTAGGTGTAAATGAATCTATTGGCAATGGAAAGGAAATACAATATGTTTGGATAAAAGCACAAATCTGTATCACCCTTTTGTAAAGGAAAAGGCTGACAAAAGTATAATTGTTCACCTTCAATGACATAAAACTGGTATTATTATTTAGAATTTGAAAATGAAGTAAACTGATGAAACGTGTAGAAATGGATGAAGTTTGGGATAATAATTTATATATTTTTCTAATTTTCACATATAATTTTTTACTTGTTGAAAAATGTTGAACTTTAGGGGTTTAGTTCACACCACAAAACTATATGGAAATAAACTTATTTCCATTTGAACTCAGACTATGTTATAGATAACATATATAGCTAGAACAAAAATAAATACAAATTGACTTTAGACCTATATTTTCTCTTTTCTACATATTCAAATTATAACTCACCTAAAATCGATTATTTTCATTTCCCACCACATTTTTCAAAACAAATCTATTCCAACTATAAAACAAAAAGTTATACATTCTGGAAGATGATTCTCTCCTCTAGAACGTCATACACTATATCTAATTAAAACATTATAAACTCTATATGAGAATATTCATGACTTTGAGCTATATAAAATGGTGTTTATATGTTTTTGAAATTAAAAGTGACCAAAAAACAAGGGGGTCGACCCTTACATCCAAAATGCTGGTAACCAGCACATCACTAGCCAGAACTAACAAAGAACATTATTGAAAAGAAAGCAAACTAAGAAGTAATTTAACCACAAAATTTCTACCCAAACTTCTAACCAACATACAAGTATGAATAGAAGCAACCAAAGTATAGTAGAAGTCCATAAAGCTAGCTATACTACTAAAGTTCACAAAAAAACTGTTGGCACAGTCAGGCCAATCGAAGTCTGGGTAACAGCTAAAAACTAGCAAACCAAGTAGCAACACAATATCATAAAATAACTAGGATCCAATGATCCTTTAAAACTATAGAATTATTTCTCAATTTTCTCCTTTCCCTTCCCTGCCAAAAGAACCTAAGCCCAATCATCAGCAAGAAACTTAAAGAGAAGCTTATGATCTTCCATGTCCATCCCTGTGTCTTCCTTCTCCTGTGCCAGCAATTGGAGGGTGGTGGCAGTAGCATGAGTGACCCTTAGGGTGAATTTAGAGAAGGTAGAGAATCCTTCCTCTAAAACATTAACCCTTTAGTTTAGCTAGGCAATCACCTTTGTTTACTTCTTGACCTTCTCTTTTTTTTAGTTCCCACCTTTTTAGCTTCCTCTTTGGCTTTTTCCACTTGGTTATCATCCTACAAGACCATTGCGTTAGTATAAACCTTGGGTTTTTCCTTGACCAGGGAGGAAATGGTAATGGGGGAGGTATCAGCTTTGTTACTATCTTCACAGAAGGTAATGGGTTATAGGGTGAAGTTGGCAAAAAAATGGTTAGTCCCTATAGTGATGGCATTACCAGCCGACACCTGAGTGTTCCCTACAAACATCTACGCATCATCAACAAAATTGTTAGCAAAATTCTTGCTCTTTTCTACCTCATCTTTCCCTTTTTCCCTCTTGGAGTCGGAGTTATTCTCCTCCTCCCTCTCCCTTTGAATTATTCTCAGAGCCCTCCTCCTCCTCCTCTTCAACCCTAAATCTATTAGATTTTTGTTTATGCCTTGCCTGGGATTTGGCAAGTCTACTAGACCTTCTCCTACTAAAAAAATAGTAAGATATATTGAAACGTTAGTTTTTTAAAATAATTGTACGTCTTTAGTAATTGGATACAAACTAGTATTAAACATGTATTTAATAGACATTTCCTATTAGGATAAAACCATAGACAAAAATAACAATTACATGTAAATATAACCAATAACAAAAAATAATAGATCACACATAAGAGAACACAAGACACCAAAATTTAACACAGTTCACCCAAACCCTAGGCTACGTCCACCAAACAAAAAGTCCAATATTATTATGATACAATGATTACAACTTGATTATAATCTGTAATCCCTTACAACTCAATACCACCGCAAGAAGCAATGATGAAACAATCCCTAACCAAGCTCTTTTATACAAGTATTTTTGCCACTTTAGGGTTAAAATTAGTTACAACATGTCGACCATAAAATGTTGATAAAATACAGAGTATATATAATACTTCCCTAATTAGTCACCACAAGCTAACAATCTCCCACTTGGGGACTGATCAGACTCCACACTAAATAACATTTCCAATTGAAAAAGTGTGAGACCATATATAACTTTAAAGCTAGAATGAATTTATCTAAAATCATATGTTTGAACAAAATTAATTTTTGGATAGATATACTCAAATTCAGTCATTCTGATAAGTTAGTCTAAAAGGTAACACAACTTTGTACTTTTACCCATTTATGCTTCAATTGTAAGTATGAATCACTTTTTAGGTCTAGTAAGTTACACTCCTAAGAATTCCAAGTACTCATATTGCATTATAGAGATTCTATCTACACAAGAAGGTGTAAATGAATCTATTATAAGTGGGAAGTAAATGCAATATATTTATGTTCAATTGCAAGTATGAATCACTTTGTTAGGTCTAGTAAGTTACAGTCCTAAGAATTCTAAGTACCTATACTGCATTATAGAGATTATATCTACAATAGTACCTATATAAATGAATCTATTAGCAGTAAGAAGTAAGTAAAATATATTTATGCTTCAATTGCAAACTTGTGTATCATCTTTTAGGTCTAGTGAGTTACACTCCTAATAATTCCATGAACTCATATTGCATTATAGAGATTCTATCTGCATGAGTAGTTGTAAATGAATCTATTAGAAATAACAAGTAAATAAAATATATTTATACTTCAATTACAAGTATTGCTTACTAGATTGTCTCATGAGCATATTTATACAAGGTTTGTATACGTATTTTCAGTGCTTATTATAAATTTACAAACCAATAGTTTTAAATGCATTTATTAATGTTTAACTACTTATAGATCTCTAAACATATGTTAAAGACTTATATCAGAAATCTATAAATATTTTAATAATATTTTTAGAAGTCATTTTTAGACGTACAATAAAAAATTTCTTGTTTTCCCTATTTTTTGTATTCAATTCTCTTGTATTATTATTGCTCTCTTACATTTTATTTATATCTTTTATGCTTTGTATAATCCGGGTTAGTTTTTGTTTCACAAATACTTTAATCTTTTGATTTTACAAGAGTTATTCCACTTCTAACCACTTATATTTATAAATATGATTATCATATTTTATCATACAATGATTCTTTAAAATTTTAAATAGTTTATTTTATTTTTATTTTTACTAATTTTTTAATATTATTATTATTTAGGTTAAGATAAAAATAAGTTTTGAAGGGACCCGAAACCCTTTATAATAGACTAGAGATAAACATTGAGCACCACCAAGTTTTGCAAGGACCTGAAACCTGAAGAAAAGACAAAACCAACACAAAAAACTAGGTTTTATAGGGACCTGAAATCACAAGTTTAAACCAAATAAAAGCGCTTAGGTTTTAAAAGGACCTAGAACCTAGAGTTTTAAACAAGCTATAAAACAAAAAGCAAAACCAATAAAACCACATAGACTAGCAACCAACACATTAGCACCCACGACCAACACCTACAACAACTCTTTGATGATATTCACCACCTCTTTACCTACTTCTACAGTACTTTGGATAATTTCAGCCGAAGCTAGAGTAGGAGCCTCAAGAGCCTCAATGACCTTTTTCCTCATGCTCTACCTAGTTCTCTTACTAGGTCCTCCTAGACTCCCCATCCCAACATTACCTGGAGACATTATCTCCTCATTACTCTTCTTGCCCAAATTGATCGCCACTACACACAAACTGGATGTAACTTGTTCCAATCTTTGCCCACTTTCCTTTATTAAGGAACAAATCTCCCTCTCATATTCCTTGAGCTTTTCAAGGATGTTTCCAAATTTTTTTTCCAACTGAGCTCTCATGGTACGTTCATAGTCCAGCTCTTTCTGCATAACCCCCACTTTTTTCTTGAGTACCATGATCTCATTGTAAAGTCAAGAATCACCTTAAAGGGAAGCCTATGCTTTAAGCTTAACAATATGAAGGAAGGATAATTTCACTTCATGAGACTCTTCCCTACCTTCTTCATTAGTCCTAATCTCAAAATCAATAGTAGTAGTAATTCTATTGATTTGGATATCATTGTTGATATCCTGCTTCTCCATCCTCTCCTTTTTTTCCTCTTTAGTTAGGATGTTGTCCTTAGCAGCAAGATCTTTACCCTCATTTTCCTTACCAGTATCCTTCTCCATTATCTCCTTATTGTCATTCCTCTTTGGATAGGAAGGGTGAACACTCTATTTCTCTTCATCCTCCCCCAAAGCTTCTGACTCAACATTAGAATCAATAATTCTATCCTTGCTACCCTCTACATTATCTTTACCAGTCAAAACACCTTTTCTCCTAGAATATTCATCGAGGTTGGAACTAAGTTATCCCATTTCCATTTTGTCATCATTGTCAGAATTCTCAAACTCCATGTTTTTCTTATTACTCTCCCATTTGAAACTTTTTTTATACTCTTGCTATCACTAGTACCCTCCTTGCTTTTAACCTTAATTATATTAGACTGAGGATCATTTTCAAACACTTTTCACTTCTTCTCCAAAATTGAAGAGGGTTTAATAGCCTTTCTTTTACAAAAAAAAATATAAGTAAAATTAAACCTTCATGAAGCACGCGATAGGATTCTTTCTTCTAATGAGAATAGAGGCTTTGAAGCAGAGAATACTTCAAGTAAAATGGAAAGGAGATCTTATCTTTATGCCTAAAATGATTTAGGAAAACAAAGTAAAATTTATGGACTCTCTTTGCTCTACCATCAAGAATAAAATACCCATAGATACATGACAACATGTCCCTCTAGATGACCTTAATCTATTTCAGGTCATAGAAGTCTCCATTTTTCTCCAAGTTTTTCTCTTCCACTTCCATCTTTGGGAAAAAAAGATGCATTCGAGATACTAGCCTCCTTACTGAATTTTATCCCATCCATGGGAAACTTCGTAAGCTCAAATATTAACTCTTCAATCAAGTTCATCATGACCCCATGCAATGTGACCCTTTCTTCAAACCAATTTTTGAAGAAGATCTTAGTACTGTATGATTTATACCCATGGAGTCTCTCAATGTAAGTCGTAACTTTTCCTTTCTATAGAATTTCCCAAACAGAAGCATTTTCCTTCCACTCCCTACAATTACTTGATTCTTGCTTTCTTGGCTACCCTCCCATCTTGTGTTGTTCTTTACCCTTGCAATTCGCCTAAGAAATGGAAATCAGAAGAAAGAGTAAAGTTTTTATGATTACTGAGGAGCTTTTAACCTTACATATGTGCCGAATACAAATCATAATAGCACCAAATTACTTCTTAGGTAAACTCATACTATCCTCTGTAAACCCATCAATCTCCTTGATAAATTTTCCAATCTTAGGAAATCTTTCCTTCTCTGACATGTGTCTTGTCATAATTAGCTATAGCTGTTAGCTCCACTTCCTTGCATAGGTCAGCTTGCCACCTCAACTTTCTTTCCCTATGGACAGCCCAATCAACAACTAAGTTTCCCTCCCGAAATATATGAGAAAATAAAACATTGTCAAATTTATTCATAAGATTTTTAATTTCTAACATGCTTCCCTCAATAGTCGAAGTACAATCGAGTTCTTATTATTAAGCATATTAATAATGTTGAGTGAATCTCCTTCCAACCAAAGATTTTGATAACCAAAATCCACTACCATCCTCATAGTATACAAAGAAATCATAGCCTCTGCTTTATGGCTAGTAGATATCCCTATAGGAATGGCAATAGCATCAACAGTTGTACTACTATGGTCCCTCAAAACACCTCCACCACCAGCTTTACCAGGATTTCCTTTTGCAACACCATCAAAATTACCTTTAATCGATCCCATAGGTGGATAATCCCATTTAACATTCTATCTTTGATCATCAATTTTGGTTTTATAGCCTTTACTCTTCATGGGATTATTAATTTGGATTTCATCACTCATTTTTTTGTGAGATTTGAAGTTTTCCTTGATGGCTCTGATAATATTGTGACTGGGTATCCACTCAAGAATTTCTTTGTCTCTAAAGATTCTATTATTTCTTTCTTTCTAGATTCCCCACCAGAGATGGGGTAGAGAAATTTTCCAAAGAAAATTGATATCAACATCCTTTGAAGGTCAAATCCAACTCTGGAAATATTGATCAATGTTATTATGTTGAACCCAATCTAAATTCCAATAGAGAAGGATATAACTCCAAACTTTTTGGCTAAACCTACAATTTAAGAATAGTTGATTCCTATCTTTAGATTCTATTTTACATAGACAACATTTGTTGACCTAATAAACCCCTCTTTTTTGCAAATTGTCTAGAGTTAAGATTTTATTTTGAAGCAAGATCTAGAAAAAAAATTGATTTAAGGAATAAGACCTTTAATCCATGCTTTAGCCCATAAAGGTTTGTTTCCCTTTTCCTCAGATCTAAAAATAGAATAAACTTTAAAATAACCTCTTGGTTCAATCCCCCAAACCATATTATCTTCAATATGAGGATAAAGGCTAAAAGCATTCAGAATTAACTAGATACTGGTAAAAACCATATTATTTTCAACAAGATTTACCCATTTACTATTAATCCAATAATTCTCCACTAAAATACCATAAATCTGTTTGCATCTATCAACAAGTGTTCTATCCTCAAAATCCTCAATCAAAAGATGATCTAGAAGCCACACATCATCCCAAAACCTGATCTTATGCCCATTGCCCACTTTCCAAATGTACCCCTTTATTAAAATATGTTTAGCTCCTTGTACAACACCCCAAATAGCAGAAGAAGATTGGACATTTGGATAAGATAGAAAATTAGGCAAAGTAGGAGTAGCAAAAAGGTATTTATGTTTCCAAATAGAACTCCACTCCTTATTGTCTTGATAAACTCTCCATCCCTGCTTAGCAAGTAAAGATCTATTCATACTCTTGACAAACTTGATACCCAACCCACCATCCAACTTAGGCTTACAAATTTTCTCCCAAGCAATTAAGGTCGTTCTCCTCTTCTCCTCAGATCTAGACCAAAGGAAATTCCTTTGGATTTTGTCAATAATATCAACATATTTTGTTAGAATCCTAAAGAGACTCAAAGCATAAGTAGGGATACTTTGGAGGCAAGCTTTAAGAAGAGTGACTTTACTAGCTTGACTCAACAAATTACCTTTCCATCCGGCTAGTTTCTTATTGAATTTCTTAACAAGATCGTCCCAAAAAAATTTGAAGGACTAGGTCCCAAAGGAAGACCTAGGTAAATACAAGGAAAAGATCTTAAAGAACAACAAAGGATATCAGCAATATTACCCTTTCTAGAAATAGGAGTATTAATAAAATACAAAGAATTATTATTCCAATTAATCAATTGACTAGAAGCAGAAGCAAAAGAATAGAGATTAAGGGCCTTTTTGAGATTCCTCGCCTCCCTAACCTCAACTATACCTAATAAAATAGTATCGTCCACAAATTGTTCATGAGAGAAAATAAGAGGATGAGAAGAAGGTCTCAATCCTTTAATTTCCCCTATAAAAACCAATTTCCCAATATATATGCCTAGACAATCAGCCATAATAGTGAAGATGATTGTCGATAAAGGATCTCCTTGTCTCAGCCCCCTAGTTGGTTTAAAGAAAGTAGTGGAACACCCATTAACCAAAACAACAACTCTAGTAGTAGAGATCATTTGCATAATAAGCTTAACCACATTGACACTAAAACCAAAAGACAATAAGATTTTATGGAGAAAGGACCATTCTACTCTATCATAAGCTTTAGCAATATCAAATTTCATAATAAACCCCTAATATCAATTTTTTAATATTATTATCCTTCATCATAACACATATTTAGATATAGTAAAATTTTAAATTTTAAAAATATTTTAAATAAAAAATGTAAAAATCATTTTAATACAAATGTTTATGCAAAATAAAAATAATTAATATTGACAAATGAGGAGATAAAACCCAAAACATAATTTGTCCAAAATTAATTTGCTTTAGATAATATTACTAATAATAAAAATAATATTACTGTGAAAAATATTCTTGGTGTTGTGATTGTTTTATCAAAATGTCTTCTCCTGCAAAATAAAGTATAAAGCTGGCTTTTTCACCTATTACTAAACTTTGATAATATTGGAGGTTGGGAAGAACCTAAAAGAACTTATGGACATAAGAAGTAGATGTAGGAAGTGAATTTAATGTAAACACGCCTATTGGGAGAACTACTAAAGCAAAGGCCACTGAAAGGGAAATTGTCAATGATAGGAAATTGACCCTAGAAGACTCTCAAGAGAGTAGAAAACTAAGTTCCTCTCTTAGAACATAAGGGGTCTATGGTTAGACTTCACTGATTCTCAGTAGAAAGATTGATAATTTGTTAATCCAAGAAGGTAAAATTAAGTTTGACAACTTTGTGCTCATTGTTAACATTATTTGGTCTAGGGTCAGTTTCCATTATGTGGAGGCTAATGGTGCTTTAGGTGTTATTGCTATGTTGTGGAACCCTTGTAAGTTATCGAGAGATGCTATCTCTTTTTCCCATAATTATCTTATGATTTGTTTAAATTCCAAGATCTTTCTTGGCTCCTTTTCAATATTTCACCCCTAAAACTCAGTCTAGGAGATTTTTGGTGTGGAAGGATATATCAGTATTTTTGTCCAATAATGCTAATGTTAAGGTTCTATGTATAAGAGACTTCAATAGCCCCATGTTCCCCTTGGGTGAAGGCTAGAGGGACATTTGAATTCAATGAAAGTATGCTTGATCTGGCTAATTTCATTAGCACCAATGATCTTATGGACTTTGACCTACTTGGCTCCTAGTTCACTTGGTCTAACAATAAGAAGAGTAAGAAGTGTTAGGGTTTGACAGATATGGTGACAGATCCAAAATAATATAAGAATAAATAGTTATATGAAAAATAATAAAAGAAAACACAAAGAACATGGATAACACACAAATTTAATGTGGTTCACCCAAAACTTGGGCTACATCCACCTACACAGCCTTCAACCTTTCTATTATCTAGAAAAAATGTTCACTAACATTACAATGCATTATGCATCTCAGCCACTTCTAACAATATTTTAGGACTACCTCTAAAATCGACCATTTTAAGGTTTTTACAATTCTGGTTTTATGTTACCAGAGAAGGCACCACAACATCAACCCCCACTACATGATTAGTTGCTACAATATCAACAATCTCCCACTAGGATATTGATCAGGCTTCTAGGATATTGATCAGGCTTCACACCAAACAATCTCCCACTTGGAGACTAAAACCAAATGATAATGTACTACATGAAACTTCCACTAGAGAAAAGATGTTGTTGTGTATTACCTCCATGATCATCAGTCAAGAAGCCCAATAGAAGCTGAGAAAGAAACCAAGTTCTCCTTGGGGACTTCCCTCATGAACATTTCTATAGGATTTTCACTTATGTGAATCTTTTGAAGCCATAATTGGCCATCCTCCAAAACAGACCTTTTAAAATGGTACCTAAGTCTTATGTGTTTTGTTCGTGAATGAAAAGAAGGCATCACAACATCAACCCCCACTACATGATCAGTCGCCATAATATCAACAAGGAGTTGATCCAAGTTAAGCTTGATAGTCTACTCTACTATGCTAGTTAGGATATTACTTCCTCCTTAACCCTTCATGCTCTCTCCCGCATGACTTTTGATCATTCACCAATCCTCCTTTATTGGAAGGATAGACCATGAAAGGGTCCACAAGCTTTTTTCTATGAGATAATGTGGCAGTCTCACTTAGACCTTGGTAATTATGCACAGAAATGGTGGGGAATTAAGGTAGAAGGAATGACCATGTTCAAGTTGTCCAAGAAACTAGAAAATGTTAAAAGAGAACCCTCATATGGATCAAGTCTTCATTTGGGAACATCTTAAAATAGAAGGAGGTTATTAAAGAGAAGTTAAAATAATTGTAGAGTTATAAGGTTATGGGGGTGTCAATTGTTGAGGATCACCTCGAGGAGGAAAGTTGGAGAAATAAATGAAGTGAGAATATCGGTAGGGAGGAGGTCTATTGGAAGCAAAAATCTATATATCAATGGCTTTTGGAGGAGGATATGAACACTTCCTTCTTCCATAGATATGCCTTTATTCATCATAAGTGAAACACCATTACTTCCCTTCTTGATGGAAAAAACATGGTCTTGACTGAACTAGAGGACATAGGTAAGTGGGAAGCTTAATTCTTCAAAGATTCTCTTACTAACCCTAATGTGATCATTGATTTGTAGGTAAGTGATAAACACATCAGCTCCCTCCCCTCAATGTTGAGTAATAAGAACAACAAGGTGATTCTTTCCCCTATCTCAGAGGGGGAAATTAAGAAGGCAATATTTTTTTATGAAAGCTTACAAATTGTAGGGTTCAAATGGGTTCCTCCTTGGATATTTTAATCTCTGCTAGGAGATAATTAAAGGTTATCTTACTAAAGCTTCTAATGCTTCTTTAGAGATGATAAACTATTGAAGTACCTCAATAATACTTTAATTGTGTTGGTTACTAAAATTTAGGAGCCTAAGTCCTTATTGGATTACCCAAATTGTAGACCTCATGGGAGAACTACTAGAGCAAAGGCCACTGGGAATGATATTGCCAATAGTAGGAAATTTACCCTAGAAGACTCTTAAAAGAGTAGAAATTTGAATTCCTCTCTTGGAACATAAGGGGTAGGAATATCCACCAGAATAAGTTTGTGGTTAGACAATTCATTCTCAATAGAAAGATTGATATTTTGTTAATCCACAAAGTTAAAATGAAGTACTACAATTTTGTGATCATTTTTAACATTATTTGGTATGGGGCTAGTTTCCATTATGTGGAGGCTAATGGCGATTTGGGTGATATTTCTATGTTGTGGAACCCTTGTAAGTTATCTAGAGATTATATCTACTTTTCCCATAATTATCTTATAATTTTGTTTAAATGCCTAGATATTTCTTGGTTCCTTTACAATATTTATGCTCCTAATACTCAGTCTAGGATATTTTGGTGTGGGAGGATATATCAGTATTTTTGTACAATAATGCTAATGTTAAGGTTCTTTGTATAAGAGACTTCAATAGCCCCTTATTCCCATTGGAGAAGGCTAGAGGGACAATTGAATTCAATGATAATATGATTGATCTAGATAATTTCATTAGCACCAATGATCTTATGGACATTGACCTCTGTGACTCCTAGTTCACTTGGTCTAATGATAGGAAGGGTCAAGAGTTTATCCAAGTTAAGCTTGATAGGTTTCTCTACTCTCCTAATTGGGATATTACTTCCTCCATAACTCTTCATGCTCTCTCTCACATGACTTTTGATCATTCACCAATCCTTGTTGATTGGAAGGATAGACCATTAAAGGGTCCACAAGATTTTTTTTCTATGAGATACTATGGAAATCTCACCTAGAATTCAGTAATAATGTGTGAAATTAGTGGGGGATTAATGTGGAAGGAACGACCATGTTCAAGTTGGCCTAGAAAATAAAATACTAAAAGAGAGGCCTCAAATAGAGAAAGTTCTTGTTTGGGAACATCTTCAAATTGAAGGAGCTTATTGAAGAGAAGTTGAAATAGTTATAGGGGTCTATGGCTATGGAGGAGCCAACTGTTGCAGATCACCTTAAGGAGGAAAGTTGGAGAAGAAAAAGGAGCGATAACATTTCTTGGGAGGTCTATTGGAAGAAGAGATATATAATTCAGTGGCTTTAGGAGGGGGGAGGTCTATTGGAAGAATAGATATATAATTCAGTGTCTTTTGGAGTGGGGTAGGAACACTTCCTTCTTCCATACACATGCCTTTATTCATAGTAAGTGAAACATGATTACTTCCCTTATAGATGGAAATAATGTGGTCTTAACTAAACCAGAGGACATAGGTAAGTGGGAAGCTCAATTCTTCAAAGATTCTTGTAGACACCTTAAAATTGGAAAGACCTAAAACAATGAGAATTTTGATCAAACAATGAAAATCAAGGACAAATTCAGATAATAAAGGAAAATAATAGACAACTAAATCAATGGTAACATTATATTTGGATAAAATAATAGAAAAAAATAGAAGTGATGCATCTGATGGTGAAAACCCAACTATGGCATCTAAAGATGAGATGATTGATCCTTTACCCAAATATTCATAAGAGAGGTCATCAATCCTAATTGAGTCCATAGAGAGAGTGAACATTGAAATAGAGCAAGAACCTAGAATCATCCACTTGGCATAGTGATTAACTCAAAAGAAAAGAAGTGAATTTATTTTCTTCTTCAAAGATAGACAACTTAATTTCACATGGTCCTATATTGTCATGCCATGGTTAGATCCTAATGTAATCCTTTGTCATCTCAACATTGCTCTAGATGCCAAGCCAGTCAAACAAAAACTTAGAAAAATGCATTCACACATAACATTGTTGGTCAAAATAGAGCTAGAAAAGTTACTTCACACCAACTTCATTAGACCATTGGTCTATGCTTCATGGATCTCAAACATTGTGCTCATTTCCAAGAAAGATGGTAGCATGTGTATCTACATTGACTTCTAGGATGTCAATAAAGCATGTCCCAAAGATGATTTTCCATCACCCAACATTGACACCATCATAGACTTAACAACATGACATTATATGTTCTCCCTTATGGATGGTTTTTCTAGCTATAACCAAATTTGAATAACGCTTGAAGATCAAGAGAAAACAACATTCACTTGTGCATGGGGTATGTTCTATTGGAACATCATGCCCTTCAGCCTTAAAAATGCAAGTGCTACATATCAATGGGTTATTACCACTATATTCCATGACATGGTGCATACTTTTATGGAGGATTATGTAGATGGCCTTTTCACAAAATCTCATACTCGTGAAGACCATCTACTAATTTTAGATAAGATATTCACATGCTTGGAATCCTTTGAATTCAGGTTAAATCCTAAGAAATGTGCTTTTGGCATACAATTTGGTAAGCTCCTAGGTTATATTGTCTTTGCAAAAGGGATAGAAGTTGATCACAAAAATATCCAAGCTATTGTTAACATGCAACCTCCCAAGAACTTGAGCTAGCTACGCTCCCTCTAGTGGAGACTTCAGTTAGTTTGTATATTTACATCTCAGCTAGTTGAGAAGTGTGTGCCTTTTACCCATCTCCTTTACAAAGATATAGTTTTTTAGTGGGATAATCAATGTCAAGAGGCCTTTTACCTTCTCAAGAACTACTTAATGATTCCACCTATTTTGGTGCCTCCTATGCCACACAAATCCTTATTGTTATATATATCTCTAATTGAAAAATCAATAGGGGCCCTCTTGGCACAAGAGAATGACCAAGGAATGGAATGAGCTATCTATTACATTAGTCAAACCTTGATCAAGTATGAGTTAACCTACATTTTCATTGAAAAGGCTTGTATGGCAGTAGTTTTTGCTTCTCAAAAATTATGCCACTATCTCCTGTCTCACAAAGTAAAACTCATTACCAAAATAGACCCACTCAAGTATCTTTTGAGAAAAAATGCATTAATAGGAAGGCTGGCTAAATGGGTAATGATCCTAAATGAGTTTTATATTGAGTATATTGATAGAAAAGCCATAAAGGGACAAGCCATTACAAACCAATTAGCAAATGCACCTCAAGAAAGCTCCAATCCCATCCTAGCTAATTTTCGAGATACACATATACTCCAAATAGAGTTGGTAACATGGAAGCTCTATTTCAAAGGTTCATACACACACAACATGGTTTAGGTGTTGGGATTCTATTGATCATGCCTCTAGGTGTGACTATACCAAAGCCATACAAACTGTTATTCCCATGCACAAATAATATGGCCAAATATGACGCTTTAGTTCTTGGTCTTAAATTAGCCTTAGAATGGAAATTGACGATACTAGAGGTCTATGGAGATTCCTAGCTAATCATCAATCAAGTGAATGATACGTATCAAACCAAAGATGAAAAACCACTACCTTACAAACACTTGATTGATACTCTCAAGGCATGCTTTTTTCAAATCACATATGAGCAGGTTCCCATAGATAAGAATAGGGCAATTGATGCCATGACTACTTTGGCATCTCTACTCTAGTTATTAGATTAACAAGAAAGGTATGAGTTCTTAGTAGAGGAGGTAGTTCAACCTACATTTACTCAATCAGAATCCCATATTGCTTCCTTTTAGACACTCCTAACTCCCCTTTGTATGATTTCATTTCTGCCTACTTACACGATAACATTATGCTTGCTAATTTATCTTGAAAGTAAAAAATGAAACTTTATTTGACAAACGTCACATTACACATTGGTGGCTAAAACATTGTATAGGAAAGGTCTAGATGACACTTTATTTAGATGTCTAGAAATTAATGAGTCTAAGATTTCTCTACAAGAGGTTCACATTGGTGTTTGCAAGTTACATTCTAGTGGTTTCACCCTAGCCAAAAAACTCGTCAAAATGGGGTATTTCTGGCCCACAATAGAAAAGTATTCTATCAACTATGTCAAGACTTGTAAGAAGTGTCAGATCCACAACAACCTCATTCATGCTCTAGCCCATGAACTCAACCCATTAGCCACAACATGGCCCTTTTATCAATGGGGTTTTGACTTGATTGGTGTAATTCACCCACCTTCCTCTAGCAGACACAAATGAATTATTACAAAAACTAAATACTTTATCAAATGGGTCAAAGCAACATCACTCATTGATTCCACTAGAAAATAGATCTCCTCTTTTATCCTGAATAATATCATTAGTTAGTTTGACATACATCATACCATCTTAACGGATAATGCCTTGTACTTCAAAAACTAAATAGTTGACATGTTATGTGAAAAGTTTCACATCATCCACCATTCATTGTCAATTTAATATCCCCAAGGCAATGGCCAAGTAGAGGCCACCAATAAAAACATCATTGAAGTCCTCAAAAGAACCATCAATGACACTGGTAGGGATTGACATTTATAGTTAAATCATGCCATGTGGGCATATAGAACAAGTGTTTGAACACCTACGAATGCAACATCTTTCTCTTTGGTCTACAATAGTGGAGAAATTCTCCATTTAGAAGTTGAAATCCCATCTCTAAGAGTCACCCTCCATGATGTCATATCAGAGAGGACTATAGAGTGGCCTAGTTAGAACAACTAGAATTCCAAGAAGAATGTCAATGCACAACACATGAGCATCTTAAAATGTATTAGAACATATTGTCCAAACACTACAACATGAAGGTGAAGCCTCACATTTTTTGAAATGAAGATTTAGTCCTCTGAGAAAACCCCAAAAATTAGGCAACATGAGAAAATAAAGCGGGAGGCCAATTGGATTGGCCCTTATATCATCACAAAATCTTTTGGGACAAGAACTTACAAGCTTTCTGGTTTTGATGGAGAAGAACTAATAGAACCCATTAACAATATCCATCTCAAATGGTTCTATGTCTAAAACCTTGAAGAACTATCACATGTATGAAAATATCAAAAAATCCAAAAAACTAGAAAACATCCAAAAAAAAATTATAAAAAAAATTCTGGCAAAAAAGAGATGAGAGATACCACCTTTGGTATAAAAGGAGTGGGAGATAATACCTTTGGACTTCCCTGAATAACACAAGTCCTTTAATTTGGAAATACAATAGGACATGGCTACAACAACACTCTCTGAGCCAAATTTTGCTTGTTTGTGGCCTTTTCCTTTCATATTTCTACACTACCTAGCACAATTGAGTTAATTTTACACATACCCAATTGAGAAACACTTGTGGGTTATAGTTTAGTGGTTTCCTGGCATTAGAAATAGTTCATAGCAGAGACAACCGACAAAAATAGAAACAAAGGAAAGATGAGCAACTCAGAGGAAACATGGAGTCCGATTATGTTCTAAGATATCACAAGCATGAATTACAGGAAAATCAGTGTACATCTCAGATATCTATTGCTATCAAAATTTCCCAAAATTCATTTTAGCTTTCATAGATTCCATTTGTAGTCCCAAAAGTCCATTTGGTCTCCATTGTTCCAGATATAGCTCTCCAAGCTCCCTTTTAGCCTTCATAACCAAATTTGATCTCCTTAACTCTTTATGTGCTTTGAAATAGTCCTCGTGATCTCCATATTCCAATAAATCTCACTTCCATCCTCCTTTTACTACCACTAGATCAAAAATCATCAAAAATAGTTAAAAAGCTAAAAAATAATTTAAAATAGTCAAAAAAATCAAAAATAATAAAAAATAGTATAAAATGATAAAAAATGATCAAAAATAGTTTAAAAATAATAAAAAATCATCAAAAACAGTCAAAAAAATAAAAAACCATTAAAATTGTAAAAAATGATAAAAAATCATCAAAAATAATGAAAAAAAAAAAAAAAAACAAATTACAAAAAAATAGATGAGCAATCACAAACATACTGCTAATATTGTCTTTAATTTGACATAATTTATTTTTGTATATTTAGTTCAATGATCCATTGATTTAATGTTGAGCTGGTGTCCATCTATAATTGTTGCTCCTTTGGGATAGGTTTACATACCTTGATTGGTTTTATATGAAATCAATGGTGAAGGCCCCTTATATTGAAAAATATTTAAATATTTTATGGCTTATTCCTTGCCCTATTAATTCTAGCAAAGAAAATAAATGAATACATCAATTGATTAGAAGCAACATTGTTATGTCTTGAAACATATCTCAGGGCTTTGGAAAATCTTGCACAACACGGATTGCTGAGGCATTCTTGCCTCTATCTCTCTCACAACCATCTCAAATAGGTTTTTCAACCTTATTTATGTTGTAGAGACCACGATTGATCCAACACCCTTCAACAAATATATTAATGCTATCCTGAAAGGTCCTTATGATCTCATGACTTATCTTTACAATTTAAGGACACGTTGGTAATCTAGACACCATTTGGGTTGTCATAGATATCTATCATACTCTTTTATCACCACTCAATAGTGGTATGTAATAAGTAAATATACATTTGTGAGATCACAATAGCCTCCCCCACCTCTTCAAGCCTTCAAATGTTTTTTTAAAGGGCCCATAGAGCCTTTTTAGGCCCAAACACCTTTTTTAGGGCCCCATAGTGCCTTTTTAGGTGCAAAAACCTTTTTCAGGGCCCCATAACACCTTTTTAGGCCTAAACACCTTTTTTAGGGCCCATTAGTGCCTTTTCAAGGCCTTGTTTCACCTTTTCAGGTCCAAACACATTTTTCAAGGCCCTTTTAGCACCTTTTTAGACCACCAAGTGCCTTTTGGGGCCCAAAAGCCTTTTTCAAGGCCTTGATGGCACATTTTACGACCTTCCAACGCCTGTTCAAGTTCCCTAGCACTTTTTTTATAGGCCATCCAAGCCTCTTATAGGTCCAAACACCTTTTCACTAGCACCATATGTATCCATCTCGATACACACCTAGAGAAAAATTCCAACTTTGGTCCCAAGTTTGTTTGTAAAGGCTACCAATATACACATATTTTACATTCTTTCACAATTTGTGGTTTAACACTTGTTGCTTTTCCACCTTGTGCATTGTTGCTCTCAAAATGTTACACAAGTGTGTGCTCATCTTTCATTGAGAACCCACATCAACATTCAATTACCACATATAAGTGAAGGTTAATCTTCCTCTAAATATCCCATTGCTCACACTTTTGTGGATATTAACAACCTTCCAGATATTTTTAAAAATAGACCAAAAATATCCAAATATTTCCAAAATATACAAAAAAATCCAAATAATTTGCAAAATACCAAAAAATCGAAAACATATCAAAAATAGAAATGACAATAATTATTAATGCTTTCAATCACATTGTCCATAAACACAAAATTGGCTCCTGTCACCCTTTTTGCTTTCCATACAAAAAACACACTTTTTTATTCTATTACAACAATAAAAGCAATATTATATCCACAATAACATCTAGCTGACCACTTATTTTGACCTCCCTTATGGAGGTAATAGTTTAGGATTTTGGGCTTGGGGAAATGAGGTCCCTAGTGTAGATCTCCCTTGTAATCAAACAACATCCATTGGTATCGAGAACCTCCCATTGCACGAATGCACATTCAACAGTTGTGTAAATTATCTATCCACAAATTGGGACTCCCATCACCGCTCCAAGAGGACTGACTAATAATATAGCCCAATATAATAGTCAGTTTCTTGGTGTACTTTCATAGTCCTTTGCATATCCACAAACACATTATCCACCGGATCATTTATACTTGACACAATGGTTGCTCATTGAGCCACGTCTCACTCCTATTGCATTTTTTTGGTCACCATTCTCTAGCACTCAACATTCACTTTCATCTCACTCAGTTGCTATTGTAACTACCTTATCTTTGACTCTGTAGTCGCTAACCGCTCTTGCAACTATAATAACATGGTGCTCATTTTTGACACCGCATCCTTAAAGGACTCCAATTGCACCTGCATTAACACCAGCTTATTTTTCACACTTTCCAAACTTGTGTGCCATCCTTAGCAACTCCTATAACCTCTGTACCTACACTAGCTTAGCTCAAATTCTTGCATCATTCCCCTATGCTCATGATTGTTCCACCCAAATCTCAGCTTCGAATGATCGTACCCATGTTCGTTCTATATTCACCACTACTTGGAGCTATCTCCCTTCTATTTTTAGTTCATCCTCATGAGCTTTGCCCATCAACCCCAACAAAAATGTGACTTCTTGTTCTGCATTTTCTATCTGGACTCTCTTTATGACTAACATTTTTCATAAATCCTCCACTTCGCTTGTTGCTTGTGCTCCATCCTTAGCCTTTGGCTGTGGCTCCACCATACTCAATACACCTGCCTCCTCTCTCCTTAACCTTTGTTCTAAGATTTTGAGGCTAATCAACTAACTTGTTGCACTCATTAGCTCACCCCACTGACATCCTTGGTCACTCTCAGATATTTTTTCGCAGTCTTCCCCAGAGAGTCCATCTCCCCCACCTTTGTTGCTGCTTCAGACATGCTTTTTGTCACTAGAGGAGGACTACTTTCTGCTTGCATCATAGGATTGTCACCTAGTCCTTCCTATAACGCCAGCTGTGCTACACTCCCTGACAACATCATCAATGCTGACAAAGGAGTTTCTTCTACCCTATTTCTTGAACCCTAGACTGTGCTTATGCCAACCCTACATGACTTGACTCACCCTTCTTATGAACTAGTGCTTGGAGCATAACGTTGATACACCAGTTCACTTGACCTATGCTAAATACACTTTACCCTTTATCCTTGCCACACCCATCCTCCCTGATTGACTTCCCTATCTTTGCCTCCTACTGTGACTAGTCTGGTGAGCCTTCCACGTTTTCAAATGTACACTTACTTTATTACTTGAACAACTAAATCTCCCAATAGCTACGCTTCCTATACCTTCACTGTGCCTCCTTTCTATTTGCATTACACATCTATTTATGGCCATCACCCAACACACATTACACTTCACTGACCTTGACACACATTCACTCCATACAACTCATTGCACCATTACTAAGTACACTTGCCACTCTGTTTTGCCATTAATGGGTCCTAATCCCCACCAACACATATCTTCCAATGTAATCACCATGTATCTGTTGCATAATTTCTACTAGTACACCCCACAGATTGTTACTAGAATCCTACATCAACTTTATCCATAGAGAATTGAACAAACTTGACACTACTGCACACAAGTATCGACACTACTAGTCCACAAATAGTGGCTTTTCTATTGTTATGAACATCTATTACCTTAATAATTTATTTGACTAGAGGTACTAGGATGAAGCCATGATGTTTTATTTGCTTTTGGTTTTCACTATTTTGGTCCAGTGATCCTTTGATTTTGCGCATTATTGGTGTCCACTTGTAAGTGTCTCCTCTCGTTTGGAAGGTCATGTGTACCTCAACCAGTTTTGCATGACATCTTAGGTGAGGTTCTTTATCTAACATGTGTCTATTTGCACTTTTTTTTTCATTTATTGCAGCAATAACCTCTATTCTTAATGATTATCATATCCTTCATGTATATTATTTATTTTTGGTCATGATTCTCAATGTGATAGAATATTCATATTACCATAGCTGAGCTAGTGGTGGTTGTACTATGACATTTTTAAATTTAGGAGCTCAATAATGACATTTAATTTGCATCTCTTTACAAAATGTGGTTGTTAGCTGCATCGATCTAGTTTGCGTTTCATCTTGGGTACCTTAAGTACAAATGGTTGGCATATACTCAAGGAATACACAAGCATGCCTACACAACATCATCCAACAAATTGATAACAAAACTAAGATACAACTATCAAATGGCTGACAACGACATCACCATTATTGCAATCTTTTAACACTCAAGCATTGTGGACTTTGTTTCATCACAACACCACCATAATTCATCACACTTCATTATCCCATAACATCCATTCCACCTATTTCATTATGTGACCTTCGAATATCAAAATTTTCGGTCACTATTTCCCTCATTACCTCACACCTTTCATATCATTTATTACATTATGTGACCTTTGAATCTTAAAAGTTGTCATCACTATTTCCTCATCCCACACTTCTTTTTCTACCATTATCAATCATGTTCTATGCATTACCTATTTCATACCCCTCATTGATGCCTCAAAGTTCCTTTGTGGCCTTCGAATATCAAATGTTGAGTTACATCTCTTCATCTCATTTCATCTCCTACTATCATTTTTCTATTATGTTTCTCATTACATTCTCATGTCATCCATTACATTTCATTATAGTCCTTATTTATACTACATCATTTGTATTCCATATTCATTTTTATTTCTTTTTATACCATTTCATATTCATTTCATTAGTTCATTTCCATTTTCCATTTTCACTCTTTTCTTTTCTTATTTGCTCCTCCTTTCATTTCATTATTATCATCTCATTTTCTCTCATTAACCCATCTTATTGAATTATAATTTCATCATCGTTCATTTTCATTCTCATTTCATTATTGTTTCACTAATTCATTTTTCCTCAATTACTCATTTTACATCATAATCATCTTTCATCGCATGTTTTTTTTCACCCATTTCATTCATTTTGGGCATCATTTTCAGTTTATCTTATTTCCATATCATCTTTTTATTAAAACACTTTAATTACCATCTATTCCATTATCTTATTTTTTATGTTATTTCATTACATAACATTTCATTCATGCATCTCATTTATACACTTCATTTCTACATTCATTAATCACATATCATGTCATTACATTAAGCATCTATCCACTACATTAATCATATACATAACTACATTCATCATCCATATTACATCCATATCTACAACTATCATATAACTAAAATCACAAAATCACACACAATTATCCATGACATCATATATATAAAGTCCATGGTACAAAAAGTGCATAAGTCTAACATGACAATCGAATAATCATACATCAAAAAAGATCAAATCATCATACATCAAAAGGTCATCATCACAAATGTTGCACATGATAAGCCAATAACATGCAATACAATATGAAACATAGAATCACTAATTTGTCTCACCACTTGCATCATCTGTGTATGTCTGATCAGACAGTACTTGATCACTGGGGGCACTCATCCCATCTTGTTGAGTTTGCTCTACTAAATCTATAGCCTGTGATGAGGCCAATTATTGTCTTTATTTTATATTAATTTTAATACTATGTTTTTAATACTGCCAAGACATTTGTGAACTCATGAATAGTTGAACTTATGATAAAGTCTAGATAAAACTGTTAAACCATAGGTAGATAGTTATGTCATATTTTGCCAATATTATACATATAATGAAGTATTTCATATAACCATCAGAATGTGTGTTCTAATATTTGGATTTAGTTTGATTATGCTTATTTGCATAAATATGTCTACATCACAACAAACTTGCTAGGGAAGGAAGGCTGGAGAGTGGTCGACAACATTCAAGAAGAAGCATCGATGCCCAACTGTGACAAAGAAATCATTATGGTACCAGAAGACATGACTACTACAAAGGAGGAGCCATTATTCCATAAATATGGGGATGAAGTGTTCCTATATTCCCTTTGCATTTACTATTGTGTTGAATTGGTTGCCCAAACTTTATTTCTTATCCCATGGGCTATTATATTTCCTTCTTCTTCTCTAGTAGATTTTCAATCAGTTTGTTTTCTTTTTTGTTTTAGAATAAGTGTCAATCCTCTATTTATAGGGATTGGATTGATAGTTTTAGAAGGTTGGAAAAATGTTGTTGTCTCTTGTAGTGAGTTATCTGTAGTTTTATATTGTTCGTATGTAAGGAGTTTTTGAAATACAATGAAGTAATTCTTGGTTTTAATTTTGTGTTAGTAGATTAGCAAAAGCCAACAAAGGGAGCCCACTTGGGAGGTGGATTAGATTAGAGTAGTGTAGATCTACTTCCAACATTTCCAGTATTTCAGATAGAAGTTATAGTTTCTTCCTACCTTTCCAACCTTTTAACATATGGTTAGGAAGAAACATATAGGTTACCATAGAGTTTCCAACCTTTCCTGCAACTCTATGGTAAGTTATAGTTTCTTCCTACCTTTCCTTACTCTATGGTATCCCAGGTATTAACTTTTTTAGATCTGTGTACCTCAAAAAGGATGCTCTCTGAACCATTAAGCATAATCTCCCTCTATGCCTACATTTTCCTCCCCATCCCTCAAAGACCATACCTATGGAGTCTCTATCATGTGCATAAATGCCTCTTGACATGCCTCATATACCAAGGTCAGACCCCATACATGCCTCTATGCTTGAACTCTAGCATAATGTGCCACTCCGTGGGGCATACCCTTTCGATGCTTGAACTATTAGACTACTCGCATAAATAAGAATTTCTCAATCACTGTCAGGAACTGATCGATAAACTATCAAGGAGAAAAGAAACAGACCATCTCATAATCATTCTCTACCGATGGCTCTATAAATTTGTATGGTCTCCACATGGCCCCACCAAGGTCATCCAACAAATGCTGCTAGTATTCAATCTTGCCCTGATGGGGTTGGATGATCACAGTTGAATATACATATATGTATGGCATATCCTATGGTTGCTGATGCACACATATTGGCTATGCAATGGGAAGATGCTCTCATGTCCATATCTGTAATAATACAACCCCTCCTGATAGTGAAGTAGCCCCCAAATACATCACCTAATGCAAATCATGATACATATGGGCTAATATGTAGCTTCCCCCATGAAAATATCCATGGTCATTCGATCATATCCTGGATAATATGACCCTATCTCATTGGACATTTGTACCTTTTCCTATCTGGCAATAGAAATCTGCCTATCAATCTAGCTAATACCCTAGGCAATGACTCATATTGTGGCATCCAAAACCATGGTACACTATCATCACCAATGTCTTCTTCCCCAAATACATCTCTAAATTTTGTCCTATTGATAGTCTGATCATAATAGACAAGATCTCCCACAATAGGGATCCTGAGAATCCTATATACATCCTCGGGAGTAATTGTCATCTCTCTTAGGGCCATGTGAAATGTGTTGTGGTCTGAGTGCAACCGCTCGGCCATAGGTTTCAATAATCCTCTATTCACATAGAACTAAGGAATCTATAGAAGGTATGTGAACCCACATCTATCAATCACCTATCGATGGACTACTAATAATTTGTCAATAGACTCTAATGGCCATGGGTACAATCCTCAAACCATGAGCTTTTGCCCACACACTTTTTTCATCAAACAACCAAACAATGACATCAATTTTTCATCACAAGTGATTATCCTACATCAATAAAAGACTAACATCTAGCTATCATGCTAATGGTTCTATCTTGAACCTATTATCTATCCTACTCTATATCTTGAGATAGACATGTTAGTTTTCCCCACTCTGTAGCCTAAGGGGGACACTTTTTCTATCTATCAAACATCACTTGATTGATTCTACAAATCACTTTGTGACTGCACATTCCCTATTATTTTCCTTGTTAAGTGAACTGTTCCTTATAGAGACTTCATACACATCAATTTCACATCAGGGTTCTATCCTATCCTTTGAGCAATGTTTTGCACATTCAACTCTACCTATTTGGTCATTCCACTATTTGACAACCCTTAATCTAGTCATATGCACTATCTGACACACCAATATTGTTATAAGATTATTTTGTGCTATCACATCCATCATGTGTGCTATCAAACTAGTCATTTACACTACAAAAATCCAATGTGCTAATGCTCTAATCAAATGTGCTATTCCCTAGCATGGATGTGCTACAACAGTTATAAATGCTACTACCTATGGTATATGTGCTAGTAAATAGATCAGATGCACTATAAAGTGTGTATGCACTACCTAATTCATCCTATGTGTTATCTAATTACATGAATGCACTACTAGAGGCCAAAGCACTAGGAAAAATTGCATAGGCACCACAACAAATGCATCCAACTTGACATTCATCATCATTTCAGACCAACAAACTCTAACTATTAGATGCACTATTCTACCAAACATATGCACTACAATAAATCTCATATGTACTAAAAGATCTAAATGTGCTACACCATCATTCATATGCACTACAACTCTACAATGTGCACTATTTGAAAAACCTAGGCTTCCTATAAAAGTGTTATTCCATCCCACAGATGTGCTGTCCTAAGTCACGAATGCACTAAAATAGCTTAAATGTGCTAAAATAACCTTTGAATACACTGAAACATTAGATCTAAGCATTTATGGGGCAAATTTTTACAAAAATCTAAAAATTTATACAAAAATCCAAAAATTTAAAATAGCAAAGGATCTCAATGACTTACTTGAGCACCGTAGTTAGTCAGATGCTCATACTTGCAACCCCTCTCGAATTTATGCTCTCATAATGGGACAATCATCCTCGTTAGCTCAGACCTCCAAGACATAAAAAGTAAAAAGAAGAGTGCAAAATAAAATGTGTAAAAGGTCTTTTGACCTATTTAACCCTCCCTTGGGGCATGTTATGACATTTTTCAACATTCTACCTTTTTGACCCATTTCTTCGACCTGGGTATTATTCCATTGCAAGTCAAACACTTTTGTTAACCCCATTCTATTGTCAAACTCTATCATCAACTTTTTTAGAAATAAAATTGGACTCTCCCTACTTCACACATTAATTCTTTCCAATTTCATTTCTGAGGGGACATTATAACCTACATCAAACTAGGGCATAAAAAATGTTCAAATATCAAAAATGTTCTACCCTAGCCAAATTTCAATATCAAATCAAACAAAACTAGGGCATCCAAGCAAGTTATTCTAAAATGAAGGATTTTAAACATCACAATATCGAATCAGACATCAAAACATTAAAATTAGACATCAAATTATCAGTAATTAGGCATCATATTAACCTCAAATCAACAAAAACATCATTGACCAGACACACAGACATCAAAATTGTCTAAAAATTAGAAAATCAAGACAATCTTTGAACTAATATGCTTCACATATTAGCTCAAAAAGGGGCATTTGTAGACAACCTAAAATTGGCAAGACCTAAAACAATGAGAATTTTGATCAAACAATGAAAATCAAGGATAAAATAAGATAACAGAATATCCAATCAATGGTAACATCAGGTCATTCAAGTGATTAAATTAATCAATAACCTATCATATCTAAAAGGACCTAAATCACTTTAAAAAAAGAGGAAAAACAATTCACAAAATCATAAAATGAAATAAAAAAGGGAAAAAGGAAACACAAAAGTTGAAAGTAAATGCGACATCTAATAAATCAAAAAAATCCATTTATCCTCTCAGAAGTGAAAATCCTCCTTTTTGAAATTAAAAGAATTGAAAAATCCTCATTTATCCTCACAAACTAAGTCTATTGGACTTTTCCTCTTGGTGCCTTATGAGATATTTCCAGTTTCACCATTACCCTCCAGTAAAAAGTAAAATCATGATCCTTACCCCAACCCCCTCCTAAAATCCTATAAATAGGAGGGAAAATCAAGAGCAAAAGGACCCAAGTTTTATGCATCTGCACTATAGGTATATCTAGAGCTATCATTTATCTAGCATTGTTATTATAGATAATTAATGTCATTTTAGCACCATTCTAGAATTTATCTAGCATCATTTAGCATTGTTTAGTCTTATGCATGAACATATTCTAGCATTTTAGTGTTATTATCTTCATATAATCTGCATTTTAATATAGATCTTACATAGACTGTTGTAGATCTGCATTCATGGCATAATCCTTTTCTAGAACTATCACCAAGATGCTGGTCTAAGAGCAATTTTAGTAGTTGTAGTTAGGGAAACATGATATGTTTTTGGAGTCTTTATTTAATATTAATTTCTTGGGTCTAGATTAGTTCATTGTTATTCTAATTGTAATTTGCACTAAGGTCTCATGAATACACTATTCCACCACATACAATTCTCTTGCTGACCCAAATGTGATCATTGATTTGGAGGTAAACGATCAACTCATCAACCCCCTCCCCTCAATACTGAGTAATGAGAACAACAAGGTCATCATTTCCCCTATCTTAAAGGAGGAAATTAAGTTGTTTTTTAATGAAAGCTTATAAATCATTAGGGCTTGATGGATCTCCTTGGATTTTTTTAGCTTTTCTAGGAGATAATTAAAGGGTATCTTACTAAAGCTTTCAAGGACTTCTTTAGAGCGAGTAAACTCTTTAAGTTCCTCAACAATACTTTAAATGTGTGAGTCCCTAAAATTTTGGAGCATAAGTCCTTATTGGACTTCAGACCTATCAACTTGTACAATAGTGTCTACAAAGTCTAAAGTTTTAAAAAACCACATTAGAACCTTGTTGGCATACCATCATAAATTGGAATAATCCAATTTAATGAAGGTTTAACACCTATTTAATGTAAGATCATCAATATTCTTGCACCTTTACTTCTTTCTTCCCTTTTTTGTCATTTCTCCTAGGTGGAATTGGGGTAAAACCTAATAGATCCTCTTTAAATCTCCTATTTTCATGATAATAAGATCAAGGTAGGATCTATTCTCCTAGATAATTCCTTTCATTTAACCACTTAGAATCTTCTCTTTGCCAAAAATAGCTATATCTCAAACTCTGTGCCTAATTTCTAGGATCTAGGACCTATTTTTAGATTCTAGAGGTTTTGGGCCCTGATTGTCAGGAGTGCACCCTTGATGGTCCAATTAGGGACATAATGCACCCTTGATTGGGTTCTAGTTTGGGTCCTCTGTTCAGCTCCCATGTTTGAATAGCTTCAGGGTGTTAATTTGTAAGCAAGTTAGCTTGTGGGAGTTATTAAATTCTAAGCCTTATATAAGCCCTTCCATTTCCTCATTTTTGAATCCAATCCTAGATTATATCAAGCATTCACAATTTTAAGTTCAAACACTTAAGCATTCAAGTTTCGAACTACTCAAGCCTTCAAGCATCCTTCAAGAAATTCCTTCATTAAGGATCAAGGATTTAATTATTCAAAAAATTATGGGAGCCCTCTTCAACACCTCCTTTAATCCATTCAAGGTCCTTTGTTACATCTTTTGCATCTATTCATCTCCATCTTCTTGATCTAAATCAATTAGTGATGGAAGTACATTGCATATGATTCAAAAGATCCTACTATTTTAAGGTGAATTCATATATTTACTTTACATTCATTTTATTTCAACTCAAGGATAATTTCAAAACTAGGGTTTGACCAAGGAAAACCCCCATAAAAAAAATCATCCTTTTCCTTTAGAGAGATAAAATTCTTTGTTGGATTTTAGATCCAGTAGAAGAAAGATGGTATCTACATTACTCAATTTAAATATATCAAGGAGATACTAAAGAAATTTGTAAAGGAAGACTTGAGACCAGTTGAAACTCCTATGTATATTGGACATGAGCTTTCCAAAAATGATGATTTCAAGGAGGTAGATCAGACCACATATAGATCAATGATTGGAAAATTGTAATATGTAGTGCATACAAGGCCTAATATTGCATTAGAAGTTGGTATGGTGGCAAGATTCTTAGCAAATCCTAAAGAAAATCACATGATGGCAATCAAAAGAATCATGAGATATCTAAAAGGTACTGAGACTATGGTTTATGGTACAAAAAAGGAGGCAATTTAGATTTAAAAGTATTCAAAGATGCTAATTAGGCAGGAAGTATTAATGACAAAAAGAGCACCAGTGGTGGAGCATTCTTTCTTCATAAAAGACTAGTGTATTAGACAAGCAAGAAATGAAATTGTATTTCTCAATCCATACTAGAGGTAGAATATGTAGCAGTAACAGTTAATTGTTCTAATATTGTTTGGTTCAAACAACTGTTGGTAGGTATGAACATAGTGATCAAGGATCCAGTGGTTATATATTGTGATACCAGTGCAATTAATATAAAAAAAAATCTACTGATGCATACCAAAACAAAACACATTACTATAAAATATCATTTTTTGAGAGAATTGGTACAAGATAAAGATGTAAGATTAGAATATGTGAATATTAAAGAACAAATTGAAAACATATTCACTAAGTCATTACCTAAGGATGCATTTTTGTATCTAAGAGGTAAGCTAGGGGTCATTCCCCTATTTGAAGCTCACTCAATGAAGATTAGTGATGCATCAACCAGAGCATGTTGAAGATCAATCAGTTGATGCAGTATTGAAAAAGGCACATTGCAAATAAATTAGTACACAAGGTACATTGATATATACTGAATATTATCTTTGGCATGAGATGTAAAAGAGGGAGAAGTTTGCTGTCATATCTCACAAAATTTTTATCAATTCAAGAGATGACAAAGAGGGAAATATCAAAGGCATAAGTTTATTGACAAAGGGAGAAATTGAAGGAAAAAGGAGTTCACACTGATAGAGGGAGTTCTCATGGATGAGAATTAGAATGAAACTAAGGATATGTTTCTTACTTTATTCTTCCTCTAAAAATTTCATTGCATTATGACATGTTGTGTTGCCATCAATGTCAAAGAGGGAGATTGTTGAAAATAATTGATTAATTGTGTATTGCCTTTGATGTTACAAAAAATATCATATCATTTCTAGTTAGTGTATGTCAAGCTCACTTAGGCATTGAAGATAGTTTTCAGTGTCTATCGAGCATTGTAGAGTTTGCTTAGTTCAGAAGATAGTGTCTACTAAGTTCACTTAGGCGACAAAGGAAAGTTTGCAGAAGTTGAGTGTTAACAAAGCTCACTCAATTAATGAAGGACATGTTGGATGTAACCAGTGCTAATTGAGCTCACTCAGTTACCAAAGGAACTTTGTGAATATGTAGTGTTAACCAAGTTCACTTGGTTAACATAAAAAAATTGCTTTGAGTTAGTATCTACCGAGTAGAGTCGAGTAAAAAAGGATTTTTCTTTTTGGCATATTGAGTTCAATTGATTTGTCTGTTGGTTCTAGCCAACTAAGAAGATGAATATTAATTATTCTAAGTTGTATTCAAGCCAACTTGACAATATGTATGATATAAATATAAGGTCAAGTTGAAGATTGAATGTGTGGAAAATAATTGAAGATTTGATGATGCTAATAGGAAGCAAATTAGAAGGATAAGTAGAATATCCTTTTTGAGATGCAAAGATACATTCAATTAGGAAGGATCAAGTATACAAGCTAGAATTGAGATTTTTAATTAGCAATTTAGTTGCATCAAAAATTAGGTCATCTCATTGTTACTCTCTAACTATTGTAGCATTGATCTAAATCTCTTAACAGAGTTGGCTTAACAACTATATGTAAATCCTCTAATAAGGTGGCATTTCTATTGAATTGTCTAAAGACCTCTAACAAGGCCACTCCTAACAAGTGATTAAATCCTCTAACAAGGTCAAAACTAATAGTGTGTTTTGTAACTTTTAACAAGGTTGGCTCCTAATAAGGCTCACTTCAAAAGAGTGAAAATCAGTAACTAGTTGCAATTGGTGGTTTTTTCCAAATTGGATTTCCAAGTTAAATCTTGGTGTCACTTGTGTTCATGTTATTTCTCTTATGTGTTTGCAATTAAGTAAGATTAACCATAGATAATATCGTAAAGATTTTCATGTTAAGCATTTGTCAAGCTATTTTAGTGTTTACCAAGTTACAACATTTTTCTTGTGTGTTTACTGAGTTACAATAGAGTTTAGTGGTAACTAAATTTTTTTTTGTGGTAACTGATTCACCCCTCCCCTCTTAGTTACTTCTCTTATATTTCCAACAATTGGTATTAGAGCTTTTGGTGCTTGCAAAGGAGGTTTTAGGAACCAATGCTAAAGGTCAGGATGTCTTACAGAAGAGAGATTCCCAAGTTAAATCGAGACAACTTTGCAACATGGAAAAAATTTATGAGGTTACATTTGGTAACTATCAGTAATTTAGGTTTTAAATTTCTTTGTAGTGAATACAAGACTCCTATTGGAACATTATTAGTTGAAGATATTTTTGAAAAGAAAAATCATAACATCATGATGATTGACATTGTCTACTCTCAATTATGCTAAATTTGATGAAGCTAAAAATTGTACTGCAACTTATGATATGTGGATCAAACTGAAAGACATCTAAGTATGAGATGATAATTTAAGAAGAGCTAAAGCCAAAAGTCTCAAAGGACATTTTGATTAGATAAAGATGGGAGAATATTGAAACATTACAAAATATGTTGAAAGAATTAAAGCAAGTGTGAGTGCAATTAGAGCATTTGGAGGAGACATTGATGACAAAATAGTTGTAAGCAAGGCACTTAGAACCCTTCTTCCTATCTATGCAATTAGAGTATCTGCTATTCAAGAAATGAGATGTGATCCAAATAGCAAAATAACTTTGGATTCTCTACTTGGAAGATTGACAACATTTGAGTTAGATAACTATGATAACTATGTCCCTAGTTCCAACAGTATTGAGTCTACATTTGAAGCCAAACTTTTACTCAAGAAAAAAGGGTAAGAAATCAAGAGCCAGTAAATTAGAAAGTGAAGAAGATGAAAAAAGTTTAGACAATGATCTTAAAGTTGTTGAACCCTACTTGCAAGGAAATATTCCAAAGGCAGAGGAAAGTACAAAGGTACGATAACTCTAATCTATTTTTCTTGTGAAGAAGTTGGTCAAATTATTGCAAGGTGCCCAAATAGAGAAGACAAGGATGAAAAGAAAATAAATAAGTACAAAGGAAAGAAGGAATTAAAAAACTACAAGGACTACAAGGAAAAACATAAGAAATCCTGTGTTATGGCTAAATATTCTACTAACAGTGAAGATGAAATGGTATACATTGTTGTGAAAGATGATCTAATGATGAAATAGATAAAATGGCACTTACCTCTCATCTTAGTAAAAATTATACATGGATTATTAATAGTGACTACTCACATCATATGACTAGAGATAAAACAAAGTTTGAGCACATGGAACATTATGATGGTGGTAGTGTAAGATTTGGAAACAATGAACCTTGTTGCATAAAGGGAAAAGGGTGTATCTCATTAACCAATGAACTTAGATGTGACAATGCTTATCGGGTTAAAGGACTAGAGTATAGTCTACCAAGTGTGGCATAGTTGAATAACATTGGATTCAAGGTAGAGTTATGAATGGGAAGGCCAAATTGCTAGATGGAAAAGGAAATTTGGTTGGATCTGGCAAACAAACAAAAGGTAATCTATTCTATCTAGATCTGAGTGAAAGTTCACGTTTTGTTGCTTAAGTAGAAGAAAGCTGGTTATGGCACAAAATGTTATGTCATGTGAATTTTGATAACCCAGTCAAGATAAGAAAAATAGAAGAGTAAGAGGTATTTCTAGCTTGAGGAAACTTGATATGGGTCTATTTAAAAATTGTCAAATTGGTAAGATGGGAAAAACTAGTTTCAAAAGCAAGAACTATCATTTTGAAGAAGTTTTAGAGCTTGTACATACATACTTATGTAGACCTATTGGAATAGAGAGTTACAATAGATATAAGTTGTTCATTATTTATGTTGATAATTATTCTAGAATGATGTTTGTAATGTATCTAAAAGAAAAATCTGAAGCTTTTCAAAAATTTAAGTGGTATCTGGCAAGAGTAGAAAAAGAAACTGGGAAGAAGCTAAAATGTTTGAGATTAGATAGAGGCAGTGAATTCATTTCCAATGAGTTCAATGAATTCTTCATTGAAAAAAGAATCAAGAGATAGGTATCAACCCCTGGTACACCTTAGCATAATGGTATAGCTAAAAGAAGGAATAGATCCATCATGGATTTTGCAAGAACATTGATGATAGAAAAGAATGTTGCAATCAAATACTGGAAGGAAGTAATCAATACTATATTGCATACCTTGAATAGAGTATAGTTGAAGAAAGACTCAAATCAAATTCCTTATGAACTATGGTATGGCTACAAAATTAATGTAAGTTACTTGAAAGTATACAAGTATTTGGCAACAAATGTTATATCTTCAAAGAATCTAGGAAAGGTAAATTTGATGTCAAAGGTGATGAAGGCATATTCCTCGGATACTCCTCGAAAAGTAAAGCATACAAATTTTTGAATTTTTCTACTTATAAAATCATAGAAAGTGCACATGTGAGCATTGATGAGTTTGCAGAAAAGAGTGAAGAAGAAAGCAATAAAGAGCCTAAGGATTACAAAAGATTTGTTTACTATGAACCTGATACTTTTCCAAATCTATCTAGAAGATAGGAGGTCTCACCTCATGAGTCCCCAAAATATCCAAAAGATATGGAGTTGCAATCAATGTAACCCGAGTCATAGTCTAAAGAGCTCGAGTAATAGTCAGAAGCTACCAAGATGTTACTAGAGCAAGCTAAGTCTAATGGACCCAAGTCATAGACAGTGGGACCCAAGCTTAATATAGAAGATCATGAAGAAATTAGTGACACAAACCCCAAATCCAAAGTACCTATGTTAGCAAGATATGTTAGAAGGCATAATGCACCTAACCATATCATTAGAGACAAGTTAGATGGAACAATGACAAGAAACAAATTGAAAGGTACATGTTTGCTTGTCGAATTTGAACCTAGAAATGTTAAAGATGCTTTGGATAATGAAAGTTGGATTAAAAAAATGAATAAGGAAATAGAATAGATAGAGAAGAAAAAAATTGGACTCTTGTTCCTAGACCCAAGGATAAAATTGTAATTGGCACAAAGTGGGTATTCAGAAATAAGCTAAATGAAGATGGAGAAGTTTCCAGAAATAAAGCATGGTTAGTATGTAAAGGTTATTCTCAAGAAGAAGGTATTCATTATGGTGAAATATTTGCTCCTGTTGAAAGATTAGAAGGTGTTAGAACTTTACTATCATATGCAGCCCACAAAAGATTTAAAGTTTATCAAATGGATGTAAAATTTGCATTCTTGAATGGAATTCTTGATGAGGAAGTCTACATAGAACAACCTGAAGCTTTTGTAGATCCCAACAAAAGAGATATGGTCTAAAAATTACACAAAACATTATATGGTCTCAAGCAAGCTCCCAAAGCTTGGTATGAAATACTTCATAACTACTTGATACAAATTGTTTTTAAAGAATAAGTGATAACAATAGTTTGTATATCAAAGAAGGACCACACAAGAAGATTGTGTTGGCAAAAATATTCATGGATGACACTTTATTTATAGGAAATAATGATTTGTGTAAGGAATTTTCAAAAGAAGTGAGTAGAGAATTTGAGATCTTTATGTTTGGAGAGACAAAATTCTTTGTTGGATTGCAGATTCAACAAAAGAAAGATGGTATCTACATTACTCAATCTAAATATATCAAGGAGATACTAAAGAAATTTGGAATGGAAGACTTGAGATCAGTTCGAACTCCTATGTCTACTAGACATAAGCTTTCCAAAAATGATGATTCCAAGGAGGTAGATCAGACCACATACAAATCAATGATTGAAAAATTGTAGTATGTAGTGCAGACAAGGCCTGATATTGCATTAGCAGTCAGTATGATGGCAAGATTCTCAAAAAATCCTAAAGAAAATCAAAAGAATCATGAGATATCTAAAAGGTACTAAAGACTATGGTTCATGGTACAAAAAAGGAGGCAATTTGGATTTAAAAGTATTCATAGATGTTGATTAGGTAAGAATTATTGATGATAGAAAGAGCACTAGTGGTGGAGCATTCTTTCTTGATAAAAGACTAGTGTATTAGACAAGCAAGAAACATAATTGTATTTCTCAGTCCATAGTAGAGGCAGAATATGTGGCTGCAATAGTTAATTGTTCTAATATTGTTTGGTTCGAACAATTGTTGGTAGGTATGAAGATAGAGATCAAGGATCCAGTGGTTATATACTATGATAACACTAGTGCAATTAATATATCAAAAAATCTATTGATGCATACCAAAACAAAACACATTTCTATAAAATATCATTTTTTGAGAGAATTGGTACAAGATAAAGAGGTTAGATTGGAATATGTGAATACTAAAGAACAAATTGCAGATATATTCACTAAGCCATTACCTAAGGATGCATTTTTGTATCTAAGAGGTAAGATAGGGGTCATTCCCCTATCCAAAGGTCACTAAATGAAGTTTAGTGATGCATCAACTAGAGCATGTTGAATATCAATTAGTTGATGCAGTATTGACAAAGGCACATTGAAAATGAATCAGTACATGAGGTACATTGATATATACTGAATATTGTATTTGGTATGAGATGTCAAAGAGGGAGAAGTTTGCTACCATATCTCACAAAAAATTTATTACTTCAAGAGATGACAAAGAGGTAAATATCAAAGGCAGAAGTTTTCTAACAGAGGGAGAAACTGAAGGCAGAAGGAGTTCACATTGATTCTCATAGGTGAGAGTCAAAATGAAACTAAGGATATGTTTCTTACTTTATTCTTACTCTAAAAATTTCATTACATTATGACATGTTGTGTTGCCATCAATGTCAAAGAGGGAGATTGTTGAAAATAACTAATTAATTGTGTATTATCTTTGATGTTACACAAAATATCATGTCATTGCCAGTCAATGTATGCCGAGCTCACTTAGGCATTGAAGATTTTTTCTATTTCTGCCAAGCATTCCAAAGTTTCCTAGTTTAGAAGACAATGTCTATCGAGTTCACTTGGGCAACAAAGGAAAGTTTACATAAGTTGAGTGTTGATTGAGCTTACTCATTTAATGAAGGAAATGTTGGATGGAACTAGTGTTAACTGAGCTCACTTGATTACCAAAGGAACTTTATGAATATGTAGTGTTAATTGAGTTTGCTTGGTTAACACAATAAAATCACTTTGAGTTAGTATCTACCAAGCAGGGTTAGCTAATGAAGGATTTTTCTATTTTGGCATATTAAGTTCAATTAAATTGTCTGTTGGTTCTAGCCAACTGAGAAGATGAATATTAATTATTCTAAGTTGTATTCAAGTTGACTTGACAATATGTATGATATAAATATAAGGTCAAGTTGAGGATTGAATGTGTGGAACATAATTGAAGATTTGATGATGCTAAGAGGAAGCAAATTAGAAGGATAAGCAAAATATCCTTGTTGAGATGCAAAGATACATTCGATCAGGAAGGATCAAGTATACAAGCCAAAATTGAGATCTATAATCAAAAATTTAGTTGCATCAAAAATTAGGTCATCTCATTTTTACTCTCCAACCATTGTAGCAGTGATCTAAATCTCTTAATAGAGTTGGCTTAACAACTATTTGTAAATCCTCTAACAAGGTGGTATTTCTATTGAATTGTCTAACGGCCTCTAACAAGGCCACTCATAACTGGGTGATTAAATCCTCTAATAGGGTCACACCTAAAAATGTGTTTTGTAACCTTTAACAAGGTTGGTTCCTAATAGGGCTCACTTCAGAAGAGTGAAAATTAGTAACTAGTTGCAATTGGTGGTTTTTCCCAAATTGGGTTTCCATGTTAAATCTTGGTGTCAATTGTGTTCATGATATTTCTCTTATGTGTTTGCAATTGATTTAAGAAATATTAACCACAAATAATATCTTAAAGATTTTCATGTTAAGCATTTGCTGAGCTATTTCAATATTTATCGAGTTACAACATTTCTCTTGTGTGTTTATCGAGTTACAATAGAGTTCAGTTTTGATTTGTAATGACATCAAAGGGATCTAGGATTTATTTTAGTGCTAACTAATTCACCCCTTCCCTCTCATTACTTCTCTTATATTTCCAATAGTATGATTCTTCCCACCCATTTCATGTTGAGGATGATACTTTAAGGGTTCCTCTCAAACAAGTGTATAAACTTACAACATAGATTTATAAAATGCATGATTGGTTTCTTCAAGAGAATCACATTATTAAGGCTATTGTTGCTTTGATGCTCTTAATAAACTAATACTGATGATGAACATGGTTCTAATATTTTTTCATAGTCTTGCTCACCTTATCCATATTCATGTTAGGACTTTGACTCAAGCTACCTCTAAAATAGGAGTGAATGAACCTATTTCTACTCTTAAACCCACATTACCTATTCATGCACCTATCTCTAGCATTTCTACTTATGTTGCTCCTATTATGACTACTTCTATTCAGTCATCTCATCCCCTTATTATTCTTCATATTCCTTCTTTTCTAGTGAGCATTCTTTCCACCCATTTCTCACTTCACAACCTTCTTACAATATAGTTCCACCTGTAGTTCCTTCTATTC